>PGTU02003917.1:0-12478 GCA_002896215.2 Cicer echinospermum
AAGAGCATCACAAGATAAATCAATTAACTTTAGACAAATTAATAATTGAAAGTTCATCCAAGATCTTTTTGAACCTATCCTCTTGGAGAGGTTTGGTAAAGATATCTGCTAATTGATTTTCAGTGTCAATAAAAATCAGTTCTAAATCCCCTTTTTGCACATGATCTCTTATAAAATGATGTTTAATTTCAATGTGCTTAGATCTAGAATGTTGAATGGGATTTTTAGAAAGATTTATTGCACTAGTATTATCACAGAGGATGGGAATTTTTGCGTACCTTAGCGAGTAATCCTCAAGCTGATTTTTTATCCAGAGCAGTTGTGAGCAACATTGAGCGGCTGATACATACTCTGCTTCAGTGGTTGAAAGAGCAATGGTACTTTGTTTTTTGCATGACCAACTTATTAGGGATTTACCAAGAAATTGGCAAGCACCACTTGTGCTTTTTCTTTCAACTTTGTCTCCCGCGTAGTCGGCATCACAATAAGCTATAAGGTCAAGATTGAACATTTTCTTTTACAAGATTCCCAGATTTAGGTACCACAAAGTATCTAAAATCCTTATTACCAGCTGGTGAGATGAGATCTTAGGAGAGGATTGAAACCTTGCACAAAGACCGACATGCAAAGACTATGTCCGTCCATAACTTGCAGTTAATACAGCAGGATCCTTATCATCCTGTATTCCCTGTTTCAGAAAATAGGAGTTCCTTCATCATCTTTGTGGAGTGAGGAGGATGGTGCATTGGAGTTCCCATACTCTGGGCAGAATCATGTTGTAGTTTTATTTGAGCAAATCCTGGTGTATTTTTCTTGTGAGAATAAAAATACCATCCTCTCGCTGTGTTTTGGATTGTAAACCAAGGAAGAATTTAATTCCCCCATCATAATCATCTCAAACTCGCTCTTGCTGAGATTGAGATTACTTCACACATTTTTCATTGTGGATCAATATTAATGTTATGAACATATATTTGAACAATCAATAAATCTTTTTCAAGTGTTTTCTTGAAAAGAGTAGTATCAATCTGTCCTCTAATGAATCCATTTTCTTTTAGAAAAGAACTTAACCTCTCATACCAAGCTCTAGGAGCTTGCTTTAAACCGTAAAGAGCTTTAGAGAGTTTGAACACATGGTTTGGTCGTTTTTCATCCTCAAACCCAGGAGGTTGATGAACATACACTTCTTCATTTAAGAACCCATTAAAAAAGGCACTTTTCACATCCATTTGAAATAGTTTTATACCTTTATGAGTAGCATAAGCTAAGAGGATTCTTATTGCTTCAAGTCTTGCTACGGGTGCAAACGTTTCATCATAATCTATTCCTTCTTGTTGATTGTACCCTTGTGCCACTAGTCTTGCTTTATTTCTAATGACTTCTCCATCCTCATTTAGTTTGTTTCTAAATATCCATTTAGTTCCAATAACAGATTTGTCCAGAGGATGGGGTACAAGATTCCATACCTTGTTTCTTTCAAATTGTGAGAGTTCTTCCATCATAGCTTCAACCCATGATTTGTCACCAATAGCTTGATCAATTGTCTTGGGTTCAACTTGTGATATCATGGCCATGTTGGAAGTATTTTCCCTTAGAGAGTTTCTGGTTCTCACACCATCTTCCGTATTCCCAATGACCAGATCTAGAGGATGATGCGTGACTGTTTTCCATCCTCTTGGAAGTTGTTGAGAGGTTGAATCAGACTCATCCTCTGTGTGAGGACCGGGTACTTGTGAGGATGTATTTTCATCTTCTTCATCCTTATCCTTTTTCTCTAAACACAAGTCATCAAACTCATCAAAAATAACATGCATGGATTCCTCCACAGTTTGAGTCCTAAGATTCTATATTCTATAACCTTTTGACATTGTGGAGTATCCTAGAAAAATTCCTTTATCGGATTTTGGATCAAACTTTCCCAAATTTTCTTTATTATTTAGAATGTAGCAATAACACCCAAATATGTGAAAATAGGAAATATTTGGTTTTCTCCCTTTCCATAATTCCATAATGGAGGTTTTGGTTCGAAAATTTTTCTAAATGGATGTAGATTTTGACAGAAGTAACCGAAGCATGTATTTATGGCTATCGGCCAAATATTTTTCAATGTGGCTTCATTTAAAAATAGTTCTAGCCATTTTGTTAAAGTTTCTATTTTTCCTTTCAACAACCCCATTTGTTGGGGCAGTTCTGCGAAAAGAAAAGTTGTGAGAATTACACGTTTCTTCACAAAGATTTTTTAAGTATTTGCAAATTCACCTCTATGGTCAATTCTCACGAGACAATTTTTGAACCTTTTTCATTTTGAAATCCTTTTTGCAAAATGGTTGGATGCCTCAAAGGCTTAATCTATGTGGTTTTAAAAACTAGAACCCAGTTAAAACGGGAAAAAATCATCAACAAGTACAAAGCCATATCTTATCTTCCACTAAGACTTGGAGTTTTGATAGGACCAAAGAGATCAATGTGAATGAGTTCAAGAGGATGATTTGTTGAAACAAATTTTTAGAGTGAAAACTACTTTTAACTTGTTTTCCTTTCACACAAGCTTCACAAACTTTGTCTTTTTCAAAATTAATTTTTGGAAGACCTTTTACTAATTCTAAATTTGCTAATTTAGAAATAGTGTTTAAGCTTGTGTGACCGGCTCGTTTGTGCCAAATTCATTTATCTTTTTCAATGGAAACAAAACAAGATTCAGTAGGTAAATCATCAAGATAAAGTTCATATAAATTCTTTTTTCTAAAACCGGAAAAGAAAACTCTACCCGAGGATGAGTGTTTAACCTCACATAGAGTTGGCTTAAAAATAACTTCAAAACCACTATCGCACAATTGACTAATACTTAGCAAGTTATGTTTCAAGCCATCCACATATTGAACATTTTCAATTTTTGCATAATTATTCTTACCAATAATACCTGTTCCTTTTATTTGAGCTTTATCATTATTACCAAATGTGATTGATCCTCCATCCTTTATCTCCAAAGACATGAAGCAGTGCTTATCTCCCGTCATATGCCTTGAGCAACCACTGTCCAAGTACCAAGGCTTTCTTTTGTTGATTAGAGGATGAACTTGTTTTAGAGTTTAAAAGAGACTTAGGTACCCATATAGCTTTGGGTCCTTGTTGGTTAGTTTTTCCTCTTTTGAAGATATTCCTTTTATGATGGCAAATAGAATCATGGTGCCCATGTTTACCACAGAATGAGCATGCTGCCTTTTCATTGTTAGCTTTCTTCTTAACATGACAGATTTTGGAAGTATGCCCAAGTTTTTTGCAAAAGGTGCATTTAGGCCTATCCTCTCGTTTTTTAGGCAAGAAAAAGTTTTCATATAATTTTTGTTTTTGAGAGCTTTTAAAACCAATTCCAGCCTTGTCAAATATTCCAGATTGGGACCCCATTATCTTTTGAAAAGTTTCTGTAGATTTGACAAAGTTGGAAATATCATTTTTTAGTTCCATAACCTCAGTTTTCAAAATTTCCTTTTCTGTATCCTCGTCAGGAGGATGCGATTCAAGAATTTTTTGTTTTTCAGAATTTTGAAAGTGAGATTGCTGCAACTCTTGAATGATTTTAACATATTCATCATTCTTTTTCTGTAGCTCTTCATTTTGTTTCTTTATCTCAACAAGTTGGGTTTTTTGAAACATGCATTTTTGAGATAAAGTGTATGAGTCATTTAAAAGGCTATCAAATTCAACTTCTAATTTTTCACAATTTGAACATAGATCAGAAATACTTACCTTGTCATTTTCTGATTTTGCCATGAGACATAGGTTGGCCTCTTCTTCCTTTTCTTGCTCCGAGGATGACTCATCACTATCATCCCAAGTGATCATCATGGATTTGTTTTTGTATGGGAATTTTCTGGAGTTCCTTTTGTTGAGAGGACACTCAGTTTTATAGTGTCCCATCTTGTTGCATCCATAACAAGTTATTTGACTTTTGTTAATTTTTTCTTTTTGAGGAGGTCCTCTATTCTGTCCTCTTTTGTTTAGCATCCTCTGGATTTTTCGGAATTCCAGAACGAGGTTCATCCTCATCCTCCAGACAGAGGATACTCTGCGCTTTCCTTTGTTATGACATCTTCATTTTTCTTGGAGCTTTTTGTTTGGCTGGTTTTTAGAAAGCAATCAGTCTTCCCTTTTTGTTTGGTTTATAGCCATAACAATGGTTCATGAGCTCTTAAGTTCCAACCACATCTCCTAATTTCAGTTTTGTCAATCTCTTGCTTTCTGTAATGGCAGTACCTTGGTCTCCATTCTTTTGGATTAGACTCCTTAGAATTTTTCTTATCCTTCTTGAACGGAGTTATACCTTTCCAGAGATCTCAAAGTTATTCAATATGATGGTTAACCTTGAGAACATTTCATCAATGGTTTCATTCTCCTTCATTTCGAATAGTTTGATATTCCCTTACTCCCATAATTATCCTTGCTTCTTTTCATGGATTGAATCTTTCCATGATGGATTCTCTGAGTATCCCATAGCTCTTTAGCGTTTTTGGCATTCTTCAACTCTGTCTATCTTCCCTGCACAAGCACACGTTAAATAAATGAGCTTAGAGTTTGGAGTACCTTTGCATTTTCATCAGCCGGTCCATTGTGCGAAGGTGTCTCATCGGAAGGTTGCATCTGCGTTGTTGTCCTAATTGACATTGATCTCCATTTTCACCACAAGACCACATGTTGTGTCTTGTGATATGAGAAATTAGCCTCATCTTGCCTTTATCCAATGATAGTAATACTGTACCATCAAAGTAGGAGAGTCGGCGGGATGATCCTCCTTCAGGAATTACTTAGCTTTGACATATTTCTTTTTGGATCTTTTTCTCTTACACTGTTAGTGTACTTTTTTAGAGAACCTTGCTCTGATGCCAATTAGTGTAGCTATTCATTATGACTAGAAGAGGGGGGGGGGTGAATAGGGATTTGCTGTTAAAAAAAATTTTTAAGTGTTTTAAAACTATTCTCTTGCAGAGGATGGCTGGCTCGAGGGATGGATTTTTAAAATCGTTAGATCAATAGCTGAGATTACGAGTAGGCAGCAGAATATGAGGACACACACACAATTTTATACGGTTCACCCAAAGATGGCTACGTCCAGTCCTCACACCCTTGTGAGATTCACTAACTTCAAAACAGATCAATCCTCAACCCTGAGGATGATTACACGTGATTACAAAGCTGTCACCAGCTGTACAATCAATTTCCAAATATTATCCAAGCTTCACTGCCACTAGGAAAATTACAAAGTAGAATGAGAGTATTGATTCTTAATACTTTCTCAAAAGATATACAAAATGATATAGTGTGGATCAAAAGAAGTAATAAGGGAGGATGTGATTGCTTCTTGAAAGTTAAGATGATCGATCTTTTATGGCAAGGTGTTGTGTATCTCCATGGAGAGCTTGTATGCTTTATAGAGATCCAAGCTCTTGATGACCGTTTGAGCTCTTTCTTCAAAGGATCCAAGGTTGTTCATCAAAATGTACAGAACTGCCACTCAGCTTGTAGGCTAGCAGAACCCATCTCACGCAGCATAGCTTGATCTTTGACATGTCCTTACTTTATCACTTTAATCAGAGTGCAAGGCTGTTCTTGAAGTGCATTTTGAAGTCTTTAAGGTCTAGGTTGGCTTCAATCTTTTGAGTGATGTGACAGAGAGAGGAAAAACCAACTTTATGACATAGGACTGTACATACTCAGTCCGAGGATCAAGATCTTGCAGCAACATGTGATCTCTTCCATTTTTGGCTTGTTTCAAGTTGCCTTTTGCTAACTTGACTTCCTTTGAATTAAAACGTGCAAGCCCATGAAATGATCAGATTTTGACATTTGCACATGCTTGATTAGTCTTGCTTTTCATTTTGCATAGCCTTCTCCTATGTACATAACTAGATCTAAGCCATATCACCTTTTTCTTTGACCTTTTGACTCTTGCTTTGAATGCTTTGTTGTTATTCATTTTTGACATTGATATACAATTGATACAAACAATTATTCTGGTGAGAAATCAGATTGTCCAAATCTGGAGTTTTTCAAATTGCAGCAATTTCCATCCTCGCGCTTGCAGCAATTTCCATCCTCGCGATGGTTTTCCATCCTCAGGCCAAAATCACTTTTTCCTTCTTTTTGCCTTAATAATTAATAACCTATTATCTTAAATGAATACACTCAAGAGCACATGTTAGTCATTAACCACAATCATAATCTCTTAAGTAATTTTGTTATCATTAAAATCATTTGAGAGATTTTGTCTCAACAGCGGTCTCTTAATTTAATTTTAAATAACACTTCAGTTTTTTATCTTCTTTTTTTTCGATTTAGCCTTTTATTTAATTTTAAGTAATAATTTGATCATTTATGTTTTAAAATATCAACAATATACATTTTTTTACAAAAATAAAAAAACATCATTAAATTTCAAGCAAATCCATAAAATTACATTTCATTTTCAATATAATGCAAATTTCATCAAATTCATAACTCAAATCTTCGAATAAACTCATATTTTCATTCGTTATTTGATAAATTTGATGTTGTTGAAAATAAAAATATGAGTTTATTCGAAGATTTGAGTTATGCATTTGATTAATATATGAATTTTCTTGAAATTGGTATTGAATTTTATGGGTTTTGTTCGAAGATTTTGATGAATTTTTATAGTCTTCGTAAAGAAATGATAACATTGTTGACATTTTAAAATAAAAAGAATCAAATTATTACTTAAAGTTAAATAAAAAATAAAAGACTAAATCAAAAAAAAAATTATAAAAGACTGAAGTGTTACCTGAAATTAAATTAATTACGTCTAAAAAAAATAAATATTAAAATTTTTAAAATGTGATTTAGTTTGGTTGCAAATCCAAAATTCAATCCAATTAATGCGGTGTTCAAAAACATAACATCAAAAAATATTTGATTTAGTGCCGTTTTCAATATCTTTTCATTGGTTTGCAGTTTTATTTTGGATAGAAAAACAGTTAATTGTAATCCTTCAGTTTATTTTATAATATTTTTCGTTTTCATATTTTCAAATGCATGTCAGTTTCCTGTTAAGAAAAGAAATAATTTTTTTCAAAAGTTTTTCACCATTCATTTCGTTTGAGTATGGAAGTCATTGGGAACAGTTATTTTATGCTGTCTAATCTATTGTAAGACATTAGTCGGTAAACCCTTTTGAGTTTCAATGTTTTTAATCATTCTGAACTCTTTGACTGTTTCTTTAACTATCATTACTCAATCCATGTGGAAATAATATAATAATAAATACTCTGTTGTTCCTTGTAGATCTTTCTGCTCTTAATAGAATAAAATTATCAATTCACCAAAAAATTTATGCATTGATCTTTTAATGGCTTCCTTATCATTTTGTGGTGAGTTGTGTTGAATCAAGATGAAACACTTTTGTTTACTCAGCAAGTGAGTGACTTTAATTGTTCTATTCAATCAATCCAATAACTTAACTCAGCAGCATCAATGCTATCAATCGTTTTATACAAAAAATAATTACAGTTTCAAATCAACACATGATACCCCCTCACTATCTTGGAGATAGCTCTATGTTTGTAATCCGATTTACTGTTGGATTCTTGAGCCATCGTCTATTACTGACCTTGTTGCATTAGTTTATACCTTGTGTGGCATGTTCTGAGGAAGGGCTCTCCAACCAATATCCTGACGATAGAGCCCCCACCAGTTAATATTCTCAACAGCATTGATAAGCTCGATGCGTGCATCTTCAAGATCCATTTCCCTTTAGCAGTAACCCCCAGAACACGGCACTCAGTTGCAATAAATCTTCCCTCCGGAATCAAAAGCGTTCCACATGGAATATCTTGATACCCGGACAACAAGTTCAGCATCTTCGAGGTTTTCAATTATATTCCTTTCACGTATGATCCAGGATATCCTTTACTTGCCATACCCCACAACCATGCAGACCCAGGAGACCAGTTCAGTGATACCCCAACTCAACTCCCCCTGCAAGCGGCAAGCACGACTTACGCCAAATCGACTCCAATCCGAACCATCAAGACCTGTGTAAAATTCCAATAGGAAAAATGATATGCATAAGTTCAGAATAGCTTTCAACTATTAGTAACAGAAAACACATACATAGTGTTAATGTGATGATCGCCCGCTATCAAAATGTTACATCCCTTTTTGTTTGTAAATAAACTAATGATTGTTAGGTGCAAGTAGATAGAGTATAAGATATGCTGTCAAAAAATATATGAAGAAAGCTTTCAAAGTTGTTGCGATGTCAATTTGTTTACAGCAGAAATATCAATTGCACATCAACATGCGATTTGTAAACCAAATGAAGATGACCGAAAAAAATGGAAAATCATGAGCAATTATAGACATTCAAGTTACTTTAAACATTTTTCAAAAATAACAATAAGGACAAAAGAATTATAAGAGAAATTTACGTCACACGAACATATCTAAAACTCCTACTGTGCTGTGCTATATATGTGAACGAAGGAATAAGAATTCTAATCCTAACACAATTACTTATCACCAATGCCTTATGAGTTGTAGCTTTTACGGTGTATTTAAAGGTAAGTATGTATGTAAGAATGCTCTATAATAGATAGGCTGACCTGGCACTCTGGATCACAAATCTACCAATTATACTCAATTAACTTGCATGCCAGACTTCTCAATCATAAAGTCCAGCGTACAAAACACACCAAACAAACTGCACCCTTGCTGCTGACATTCCTTTTACTGTTGGCATGATAATAGGAATCCATTACTGTAGATGAAGTTCCTTGGTTAATATAGGAGCGGAGAGTATGCACCCATGCCAGCAGATTTGGCCCTGTGTCACCATCACCAACTCTCTATGGTCCTGAGCGATCTAGTGGAATTGGCATTTTCTCCATATACTAATGCAAAAAAACGACGCTTCTTCTCCTTCTAGGAAACATACACTCACGAAATAACACACAGCATGCAGAACCAAATCGCCCTTCACCAGCATTGAATCAACTGCTTTGTATGTTCTTCCAAGTGTCATGGCACAAGTAACTCCTTTCCACAGCCAGTCCAGTTGCTTTGATGACAATCGGTTGCTCCTTCTTTCTGAATATATTGCTTGGCTGCATGGGTCTGTAAACTTTTTACTGCACTAATAAGTCCTTATAAAGTAAACAACACAAAACTTGGGAAGCAAATAGACAAACAGAGAAGCAGGGAAAAAAACACCACTATACATGGATAATGAGAACAAATAAGGGCAAACATGATGAATCCATTAACTATCATATGCATTTTAAACTCAAAATTATATTCCAACCTGATTAATAGAGCTATTAAGAGACAAGACAATAGACAACTCTCATAAAATAAGAAAATGCTGTCAGCTTTACAAAAATTGCATATCAGAAACCAACCACTAAACATTTTATTTATCCTCTAAGTATGTAACAAATTCAGGATAAAAGAGCATATGACTCCTCATAAGATACACGAGTAAACATACATAAATATTCACTACCAATATAATAAGGATCAAACATTGATCGTTTGATGAGATTCAGAAAGAAAAACAGACCTTGGCAGTGGGATAAATACTATTGTACAGCAAATGCTTCATGAAATTCTCCATAGAACCTTCAAAAGCAGCAGCTTGCAGATGGACCAAAAGTTGGATTCCAGCCTTAAGCTAATAATTTGAAGACCTGCAAAACAAGTGCCTCAGGTCCAACAACAACTAGTCCACCCCCATTTCCGGACAAAATGAAACTACTGCTGCTCCATCATAAACATCAAGTCTGAGATGCACGTATGCATTTCCTGAGCTTGCAATTCCTGCTGCCAGCACAGAACACGCATCACAGGAGGTGATCGTTGCAAGCATGAGCAGAGTTGATTCTACACGCCCCCCTCCACCAATAACCAGAACAACCACCGTGTTTCTTTGGAATAAGTAACATAAAAAAAAATGCACATGCAATTAAAGTGAGTATTATAATTCATACTTCCATATCGTTAATATTAGACACTTTCACAGTATCACCCTCACTAAATAAGCATTTTTTACAAATGTCACAACTACAAGCAATACACACCACTCTCATTTTTAAGAGGCATTGCACTTTTAGCATTCCAATTTAGTCCAAAAAAGATTGCATCCATTAGACAGTGATTTGCAGAAATATTATAGAACAATATGTGACTAAAAAAAGCACTTGCAATTTAGTAAAAAAAATAAGAATTGCAATCTATTTGTTGGTTTCATGTGCTGCTTTTGCACATATGGTCAATGTTGTATGGTTTCAACAATAATTGAGTTTTATTTTTTTTGTTGGAAACATGTTTAAAGCAGTTGAAAGGCAATAATTACCAAACGGCTCAATGTTATGCATCAAGAGAATACAACTGATTTTTACTTCTTTAATATATTACAAGAGTAAATAAATGATAGACAATAAATATAAAATAACTTACAAGCAATTGTATCTCTCCTCGTGCTTTTGCACCGGTGTGTAAATTAACTAGTATAAGACATTTAGGTAATGTTTGATAAAAAAAGTTAAATTAAGGCCCTCATAAAATATAAACATGATCATATAAATAGCTACTCTATAATCAGAAGATGAAATAAAGTCAAAACAGTTTTCATATGTAAGTTATAGCATTCTAGAGGTTACAAAATAGCTGAACACAAACATGTCATAAACTGTTTAGTTAACCTCTTCATACAGTTTTCGCGAATGCTTATGTCAGTAGATAAATTCAAAAAGCCAATCCAAACTTGCCCTTAATCTTTCTCTCTCTGAATTATAATATAAACAAAAACAGATATAACAAATGGAAATAAAAGATTGAGAAAGTGCGGTGCTTAGTAGAATTTTTGTTGCTCAACGCCATCCGAAACTAATGGCTCTGAACTCTGAGCAACACATTTGAAAACACTTTGGAATGATCGTGAACGTGTATTATACAAACTAACTATGATCAGTGAAGCTCAAATTCAAGGTCTCTATAAGATAGTAGAAGATTTGTGAAAACTACATTGGTTTGTGACCGAAACGGATTTAGTAACTCCATGTTAATGCATCCATTGAGGTTCAAGAAGTCCAAACATGGTGTGCAGACATTCTACAAAATTACACACTTTTAGAAGAGATGAAGCCAAAGCAAAAAGCAGAATGACACAATATAATGCGAGTTTGCACCTTGGAATGTGATTCACAGTAAAATCTGTTTGGTCTGTTGCCCTCAAAATCGATTCCCGTGAAGGATACTCAGTAGCTTTCACGTGGGCGAATCGAATTATGATTTAATAAATGAAACTTATTTGTTATGTCTCTAGGTAGAGAAAAGGAAGGTGTTGGGCTCCAAGCCACGTGTTTTTGGGCTAATATTGCCAACTCTTTATTTACTTATTAACATTGCACTAGCTTATTTTTATGAAATTGTTCTCTTTGTTATGGACATTAGAACCAAAAACATTCGATTATCTAGTATTAAATTGTTATTGTTTATGTCTATACCATTATCACAGTTCTTTTATAAATGATTGTCTCTTATACCATTGTCGAAAGATTCATTAATCTCATTATACTATGAATACTACTTTATATATACATATATATTATAAGAGAAGGTTTATCACATTTTTTCCACTTAAGAAGTACCGGGATTACCAAAAATATTTAATTTTTCAAAATCAATTGCAATTTAAATTATATTCTCGATTTGTAATTTTAATTTAAATACTTTACATTTAATATTTAATATTTTAGTATTTTATTCCCTATTTTAATTTAGATAATTTTAAGACAGTATCCTTTTTGGTAATTTTACATCTTAAAAGTAATTTTAGTCCAATTTATCCAAACAACAAGAATCAATAAAAAAAAACATTTTCTCATGTATTACATCAACATAGAAATTATGTTAATTTAATTCGCTTTTATTAAAATTAATACTATTAAAATTAACTTTGTCAAAATTAATTTTTATCACCGTAAGAAATAGATGTTAACGGAATGAATCAACACATCCCATTAATCCATTTTACCAATTACTAAAAGTTTCTTATAAAAATCCAGCACCATTCGATTCCATTAAAAATATAAAAAAACATCAATTCATAATCCATTAAATTAATCGTACAAATATTAAAACATTTTCAATCCACACACTTATAGCACATATAATAATATGAATTTGTAACATTCAAGCCCGTTGCCAATTCCTCAAACTTGCCATGTCTGGAAGTACATATTAAAAAAAAAGTAGCATCTAAATGATTTTTGTCAATGCATCTTCAAGGAATGCTTCTAATGAATTAGATTCTAGAGGAGTGTATAATGAATAATCTAATACTTATACAAACAGGATGGCAAAACTTTTTTCCTATGCTAGGATGAAATCCACTAAAAACAAGTTTGTATGCACACCTAAGAAGCCCAAATACATAGTACAATGTGGATTTTATTGAAGATATTCA
>PGTU02003923.1:0-33117 GCA_002896215.2 Cicer echinospermum
TTACTTATTTATTCATTACTGATTTATTTATTTATCTATTTATTTATTCATTTACTTATTTATTTAATTGTTTACTTATTTTATTATTTATTTACTCATTTATTATTTGTTTTTTTATTATTTATTTTATTATTTATTTATTATTTATTTATTTATTCTTTATTTATTTTCTTATTTATTTATTCGTTTACTTATTTATTTATTATTCAATTATTTATTCAGTTACTTATTTAATTATTTATTTATTATATATTCATTTAATTATTTACTTATTAACGTATTTACTTATTTATTTCCTTATTTACTTATCCAATTATTATTTCTTTATTCATTTACTTATTTATTTATTTTATTATTCATTCATTTACTTATTCGTTTATTTATTATTTATTTTATTTATTCATTTACTTATTTATTTATTTATTTATTATTTATTCATTCTTTATTTATTCGTTATTAATTTATTATGTATTTTATTAATTAATTATTCATTTATGTATAGTAAGTAATTCATTTGTATTTTGTGGTTGTGTGGTTATAATTCCCTCGCGGACTATTAGAGACGACGACCGATAAAGAAACGACTCGTTAGCAGATCAGACTCATTGGACGGAATCTTCAGCCGAGGTAAGGGGTGAGATGAGGTTCGATCTTATGAGTATAAAATAACGTGAGATGAACGGGAATGCTGAAATTCCCAAATGTTCATTCGGGGCTTACTACGTACAGTTGAGCCCTATTGCAGTAATAATAATTTAATTAATAAGATGTGGATGGTAATAGTGAGGACTAAAAATATTTTGAACTTGTAAATTGTCGTGAATTACTTATATTAAGAATTGCATTTTGTTGTCTGATTTATGAAATCTTCTGTTAGATTGTTTAATGTCTGAATGATTTGAACTTGAATGTTTGTTACTTGATTGAATTTAGATATACTAGAAATGTATCACCGATTGAATTCCTTATTATGTGATGAATGAAATTGGCATTGTGTATGTGAGTAGTGTAAACCAAATATGTTGTTTTATTGTGATGACTGATAAAGAATATATGATGACGAATACGTGAAGTCAAACTGAAACTTAGTGAGTAGTGGATGATCGAGTAAGTCTTGAGATATGTGTTGTAGATTTGGAGTTGGAGATTTTTTCATCATATAGGCGGGTCATGACAAACTAGGTGATTCGGTGAAAGTACAACTGAATGAGCCTGATCGTGGAGGGCTACAGTCAAACTGTAAGGTAAGACTGATAGACCTTGGGGGTACACCTAGTGGGGAATTCCTAAGTGGATTAGTGGGTTATTCCCTAAGGCCGGGAACTACCGTGCAACACAAGAGTACCCCGACTGTCGCGTATATGTGTCTCGGGTTGAGTTGAGGGGATCTATGAGGACTTGGCCATTCATGAATTGTCCGTCCACTCTTGTAGTGGCATAGTATCAGGCCTCCTAACCAAGTACTTCAGAGTAGAATGGTACCAAATGATGAAGTATAGAGTATAGGACATGCATAGCATTTCATTATTTTGATTGTCTTATTATGAATGAATTTGATAAGTCGCTGATATTATACACTTGACTGTTTTGAGATTGTGATAATTTGATTGTTTGCGTGTTCTCCTCGTGTATTTTATACTGTTACATAATTTCGATACTCACCCCTCGTTGTTTGTGTTTGGCGTTTGCGACGGACGCAGACGAGTTGTAAGTTGCAGGTGATGACTTATACCATCAGGAGAGGCGAGCCATAATGCTTCGGAGACCTTCATTATTATGCATTGGTGTTGATGTTATTTTGAGTTTTTAGTTTTGGAATTCTCTGCTCTGATGTGACATCGGGTTGGGATTATCATATTTTGCACTGATCATTAAAAGATGAGTATGTGTATTCAAAAAGAATATCTGTTGTTTGATACTATGATTTCGAATGCATTATGTTTGATGAAATTTTTGGATTTATGTGAAGCTTATGATTAGTTGATTCTCTTTATCAAAAAAAAAAAAAGATTATTTGGGGTTTAGGGTGTCACATTAGTGGTATCAGTGCTGGTTGTCAATCAGATCGTAAATGTGTTATGTGTTTTGCTATGTTTCCTTGATGTACTGTTATGTATTTTGTGGTTATGGTCATTTATTGTGTTAGTATTGTAGAGCTAAGTTAGTTTCTCACTTCCCTAATGTCTCACTGTATTAGATTGGCTTATCTGATTGATGTAGGTAGTGCATGGCTTGTGGAAGGAAGATGCTGCGATGCTGAGGCTCTAGAGTCATGGCAGAGATAAGTGCAGGCTCTCCAAAGCTTGAATGATCTCAAGCTACTGCACAAGCCTCGCGCAGCTGCTACTCGAGCTGCACAGATTGCTGCTCAAGTTGTTGCTCAAGCTACTAGCTACAGTGGTGGCAAGGATATATGCAAATAATGGAATCATTGTGATGGATCGATTCCAAAGGTAACCTTCATCTTTGAAGGCTCACTATATCCTGATGGAGCTCAAAGGTGGTTACCAGAAGTGGAGACGATTTCAGAGGAGTGGAGTCCCGAAGTCGAAGTGCATTGGCACCTTATGTGACGGAAGAAGCTGACATTGGTGGATAATGCACGCCAACGTTAGAGAATGCGAGGACTTGCAATTACTTGGGCTATAAATTCAAGAACTGTTTCTAATTAAGTATATTCCTGAAGATTCCGTAATAGAAGGGAGATGGAATTTGTTCAATTAGGAACAGAATATGACAGTTAGCGGAGTATGCCGCTAAGTTGAGGAATTATCCAGGTACGTATCCACTCTATGTTGGAGAAGCAGAGAAAGTCTAAGTGCATCAAGTTTGAAGATGCCGGGATTAGGCCAGAGATCAAGAACAGGTGTTGGATGCAAGAGATCGCGACTTTCCTACTACCCATAGTGAATAAGAGTAGGATTTATGCATGAGGATAGCCGTGCTGAAAAGGCACATTATCTAAACACTGGAATCATGAAGGACAAGAGGCCTATGCATTCATATAGAGGAAAACTTACTCTGTTCCCTCCTAGTAGAATCTGGATTCGTTTGAATTATCAATCAACAAGTTTTTTAGCTGGAAAGGAGTATAGTGGTAACGGGAAAGGAAATGGGAAGAATTTAGTTTATGGGAGTGGTAGAGGAAACCCCATGGACGAGGAGTTGTAGCGGAAATAGTAACAACATGAGTCAGCTCTACGCAACAACAATGGTAATAATGGTTACCTAGCTACTCCTATCCGATGTAGCAGGTGTGGAAAGCAGGGTCACATGACATATGAATGTAGAGATGCTGGAATTACTTGTTTTAATTGTCAACAACAAGGCAACATTAGCACCACATGCCCTTACCCAAGGAAGACTCCACAGCCTGGAAACCAGAGTTCCCAAGCCAGCAGACCTAAATCCAATGGAAGAGTCTTTGCCCTTAGTGGTGCAGGAGCGTCTGAGAAAGACAACTTGATCCAAGGTACGTGTCTCATAAGTGGTACTCCTTTATTTGTACTATTTGATTGTGGTGCCACTCATTCTTTTGTTTCTCTTGATTGTGTTAGACGTTTAGGACTACATGTATCTCGTTTACAGTATGAGTTGATTGTGAATACCCCAACTAGTGATTCTGTCGATACCTCTAGTGTTTGTCTTGACGTTTCTATCCATGTGTGTGGAAGGGACTTTCGAGCTGTGACTTAGTGTGTGTTCTACCTTTGCGTCTGGTTTGATGTGATTCATTGGTATGATTGGCTCTCGCCAACGTGTCCGGTAGATTTTTTAGTAAAAACCATTGAATTCATGGAGTTCAGAGAAGAGATAAGCCTAGCAATATATCCACACCAAGTGAGCACTCTTGAAAGAAGAGATGCCCAGTTATACATGATCCTGCCTCATTGGAATTATGAAGAAAAAGTGGTAATACGAGATGATTCCTATTGTGTTGTGAATTCCCTGAAGTATTCCTGAAGTGTCCACTAGTTTACCACCAGAGCGTGAAATGAGTTTAAGCATTGACCTTGTACCAGTACTGGACCCATATCCATGGCACCGTATAGGATGTCTCCCTTAGAATTGTCTGAGCTTAAGAAACAATTGGAAGAGCTTTTAGTAAACAATTATATAAGGCAGTGTTTCACCATGGGGTGCACCTGTGTTGTTGGTTAAGAAGAAGGATGCTCTATGAGGTTATGCATAGATTACCGTCGACTTAATAGAGTGACAATCAAGAATAAAGTACCCGCTACTAGGATAGATGACCTTATGATCAATGAGAGGTCATGTGTGTTTAGTAAGATCGATCTGAGGTCAGGTTACATCAGTCCGCGTGATGATTCGATTGAACTTTGATACTCCTAAGACCGCCTTTAGGACCCTTATGGCCATTCGAGTATTTGTTATGCCTTTATCGGTGTTACTTAATGGCACCAGCAGTGTTATGGATTACGTATGAATCGGATCTTTCATCCTTACCTCGACTCTTTTGTGGTTGTGTTTATAGATGATATCTTAGTGTACTTAAGACTAAGGAAAACAGGTGAACATTCTAATTGATGTCTTGAAAACCCTAAGGAGAAACAATTATTTGCCAATTGTTAAGTGGAGTTTTGGTTAGAGGAAGTAAATTTCCTATCGGACATATAATTTCAAAAGGTGGATAGCTGTTGATCCTACGAAGAGTGGAGACGTGTCTTTTGAATAGGAAAGCATCCTAAATCAGTGACTGAGATTAGGAGTTTCCTAGGATTGGCAGGTTATTATCGTAGGTTCATAGAAGGATTCTCCAAGTTGGCCTTACCTTTGACTAAGTTGACCCGAAAAGGGGAATTGTTCGTGTGGGATACTCATTGTGAGAATAGTTTCCAAGAGCTTAAGAAACGATTGACCTCCGCACCAATCTTAGTATTACCTGACCTGAGTGAACCTTTTGTAGTATATTGTGATGCGTGTGGTTCCGGACTAGGTGGAGTACTTATGCAGGATGGAAAGGTAGTAGCATATGCTTCTAGGCAACTGAAGATTCATGAGAGAAACTACCCTACCCATGACCTAGAACTAGCAGCAGTTGTATTTGTACTTAAGATGTGGAGACATTATTTATATGGATCTAGATTTGAGGTTTTTAGTGACCACAAGAGCCTTAAGTATCTTTTTGATCAGAAGGAGTTGAACATGAGACAACGTAGGTTGATGGAATTTCTTAAAGATTTTGATTTTGAGCTTAAATATCACCCTGGAAAGGCCAATGTAGTGGCCGATGCCTTGAGTAGGAAGACTTTGAGTGTGTCCGCCTTAATGGTTAAGCATAGTGAGTTGTTGGAACAGTTTAGAGACCTTAGTTTAGTTTGTGAAGTGACACCAAAAAGTATTAAATTGGGAATGTTGAAGGTAACTAGTGGACTATTGGAAGAGATTGAAAAGAGTCAGAAGTTGGATTTATATCTTTTAGATAAGTTACAATCGATTGACCAAGGGAGAGAAACCGACTTTAAAATAGGTGTGGATGGAATTTTGAGATTTAAGGAGAGGATTTGTGTTCCCGATGTAGAGGAGTTAAGAAAGATGATCTTAGAGGAAGGACATAGGAGTTGTCTAAGTATTCACCCAGGAGCCACAAAGATGTATAAGGACCTCAAGAAGATATTTTGGTGGCCTAAAATGAAAAGAGATGTTGCTGAATTAGTGTATGCTTGTTTTGAGCCTTGCAAAATTAGAGGTAGAAATCAAAAACTTCAGTTTGATGCAACTTTGCAATCCGGAATGGAAGTGTGGATAGATCTCTATGGACTTGTGTAAGGCTTACTGAACTCCAAAAAGTACGATACATTGGTCATTGTGGATAATAACTAAGTATGCTCATTTAATTTTCCGAAAACTAACTTATTCGAATGGAGGTTAGCTGAATATTTAAAGGAATTGTGAAGTTGCATGGAATCCATCAAGTATCAGTTGGACAGAGACCCTAGGTTTAGCGTCTAAGTTTTGGCAGGTTTACAATAGGATTTAGGTACGAACTTGGATGAGTTCAGTCACCCGCACAACAGATGGTCAGCGACCTGAGCGATACCATAATACATTAAATGTAATTGTTGAAGTTGTGTGTTGGAACAAAATGGATGTATGGGATGCTTTTTCCCTTATAGAGTTTACCTATAACATAGTTTCCACTCTAGATTGGAATGGAGCTTTGAGGCGTTGTATGGGAGAAGGTGGTAGACCCTCTGTGTTGGTTTGAGAATGGGTGAATATACCTTGTGTTAGGACGAGATTGGTTCACAGACTACCTGACAAAGTAAATAATGATTCAGGAAAAGATGAGAGCATCTCAGAGAGCGCAAAAAGAGTTACCATGATAGAAGGAAAATACCTCGAATTTCAGAAGGTTGATCATGTATTTCTAGAGTTACTTCCAACAACTGGGGTTGTCGGAGCATAAAATTGAAAGCTTACACCTCGGTTTATAGGACCTTACAAATTCTCAACGTGATCGGTAAACGTAGCATATCAGTATTGCGTTGCCTCCGTCTCTTAGTCTAATTCCATAGTTTTTTCATGTGTCTCAACTTCGTAAGTACAATTTTCGATCTCACACGTGATTGAGTCAGACAAGGTCCAAAAAAAAGAGAATCGTAATCTTTGAGACCTTACCCTACGGACTTGAGGACCGAAAAGTCCAAAGAATTAAGGGGCAAGACGATTCCATTGGTTAAGGTTGTCTGGGGAGGTGCTACTGGTGAAAGTGCTACGTGGGAGGTCGAAAGCCAGATGCGCGATTTTTATCCAGAACTGTTTTCGTCAGGTAAATTTCGAGGACGAAATTTTTTTCAACAGGGGGAGAAATGTAACACCCCAATTTCTCATTACCCTATTTTAAATAGTATAATGATACAATACTATTTCTTTTTTTATGAAT
Organism: Cicer echinospermum; assembly: GCA_002896215.2. Lineage (NCBI taxonomy): Eukaryota > Viridiplantae > Streptophyta > Magnoliopsida > Fabales > Fabaceae > Cicer > Cicer echinospermum. The sequence goes on from PGTU02003923.1 coordinate 6,908, forward strand.
GTTAATATGTGTTCTAATTTCTTTAGGTGTATCTGTGTGTTTGCGTTAGTAATTGATTTAAATTACTAATATTAACCATATTTAACTTACAAAAAAATAAATAAAATAAAATAAATAAATATGTGTATAGATATAAATAAAATAATACCAGGAGTTAGCTCTAATCGAATGGAATAATAATAATAATAATAATAATATATAATAAATAATAATAATAATAATAATAATAATAATATAATAAATAATAAATAATAATAATAATAATAATAATAATAATAATATAAATAATAATAATAATAGATAATAGATAATAAAATAATTGAAAACCTAGGCTCGTATACTATGTAAATAATATATATATTAAGGTGATAACCAGAGATTAGTGCATTAGCTACGGAGCCGCTTCCAAGTTCCATTCCAAGTTCCAATTCCAAGTCCAATTTCAATTCCAAATTCATTTCAATTCCTAACCACAATCAGTTGGCTACTAGCCTTTCCTATCTAGAATGAATCAAATTTAGGATGAATCAAAATCAGGATGAATGTGCTAGGCTTCTAGCTTACGTAAATAGTATATACATAGATAATCACACATAAATAAGAGGATAGTTTTTCCCCCTTACCATAGTCGCTTGCCTCTGTTTGCCACTAGCCCATGTTTTCTAACACTCAAAAAAATATATACTATACCACAATCGATACATCTTCCTGTGACCATCAAATTGTTATACTGTAGCCCAAATAATATTATCTTTAATCTTTGCTTTGTAACTTAGTATCTTTCTTTTTATATATGTGTGAAATTTTTTTAATTTACCGAATTAGTACCTTATTATTAATTATTATTATCATATAACAATAAGTTTATTACTTGTTCAATTTCTAATAATTATTTTAATAGCTGATAAGTAAGCAATTAAATTCAAAATAAGGCATATAATCTAACTCCTGTGTGGATGATTGTTGTGAGAACAAAACAAGGCATAGAGTCTAAGGTATAATTTATGTTAAATATTAAATTGTTTATAGTCAATAATAGCTGTAATCTCTAAATATTGTTTGTCTGCGTTTTATATGACATACATGGTTACCTAATTAAAAAAAAAATAAAAAATCAAACATACTCTAGATATACATGCACGTTATATTTAGTCCTTTATATCTATTTAGTTAAATAAAAATCTAATATGTAATATGCGTGTGTTATGATAGCAAATATATTTTTGAGTTATATACAAATAGCATATAATTTACTTACTTATTATTTATTTATTTATTATTAGTTTTTCATTACTTATTCATTTATTTATTTTTTATTTATCTATTTATTATTTATTTTCTTAGTGTATTTATTTACATTTATTTTATTTTATTTTTATTTATTTATTATTCATTTACTTTATTATTTTATTATCTATTTTGTTATTTATTTATTCATTTACGTATTTTATTTATTTACTCATTTATTCAATTACTTATTTAATTTATTATTTAATTTATTATTTATTATCCATTATTTTATTATTTATTATATCATTTATTTATTCATTACTTATTTAAGTTTGTTTATTTTATTATCTATTTATTCATTTTAATTATTATCTATTCATTATTTATTTTATATCTACTTATTATTTATTCATTTATTTTATTATTAATTATTATTTATTTATTCATTTTCTCATTTATTTAATTATTATTTATTTATTCAATACTTATTTATAGTAAGTTATTTATTATTTATTTATTATTATTTATTCATTACTTATTTAGTTATTTATTTTATTATTTATTATTCATTTACTCACTTATTATTATTTATTTCGTTATTATCTATTTATTTATTTATTTTATTTATTTATTTATTTATAGTAAGTGATTTATTTGTATTTGGTGGTTGTGTGGCCTATAAATTCTTTTGCGGACATATTAGAGACGACGAGCCGACAAAGAGACGCACCCGTTAGCAGATCAGATTCGTTGGACGAAATCTTCAGTCGAGTAAGGGGGTGAGATGAGGTTCGATATTATGAGACATAAACTAACGTGAGATGAACGGGAATGCCCGAAATTCCAAATGTTCATTTCGGGGCTTAAGTAAGTAGAGCCTCTATTTGAGTAAATAATAATTAATTAATAATATGTGAATGGTAATAGTGAGATTAAAATATAATTTTAGTACATTAATAGAATTGCTGTGAATTTTTATTTATATCAAGATTGTATGCCGTCTGATTTTATGAATATTATGTGATTGTTTACTGTGTGTGATGATATCTACTGGAGTGTTCTTGCTATTGAATGAAATTGTGAATCACTTGATCTGGTTATTTGTGATTGATAGACTGAATGATGCATTGTGAGTAGTGTAATACCAATATTGTGATTTTACTGTGTATTGACTGATAAGATATATAATATGATGAACATTGTGAGTCAAATTAAAACTTATTGAAGTTATGATGATCAAGTAATGTCTGAGATATGTGTTGTAGATTTTGGAGTCAGGATTATTTTTGTCATCATATAGGGAGGGTCATGACAAACCTAGTGATTCGGGGAAGTACAACTGAATGAGCTGATCGTGGTAGGGCTACAGTCGAACTGTATGTAAGACTGATAGACCTTGGGGGTACACCTAGTGGGGAATTCCTAAGTGGATTAGTGGGTTTTTCCCTAAGGCCGGGACTACCGTGCAACACAAGAGTACCCCGACCGTCGCGTATATGTGTCTCGGGTTGAGTTGAGGGGATCTATGAGGACTTGGCCATTCATGAATTGTCCGTCCACTCTTGTAGTGGCGTAGTATCAGCCTCCTAACCAAGTACTTCAGAGTAGAATGGTACCAAGATGATGAAGTAGAGTATAGGACATGCATAGCATTCCATCATGGTGATTGTCTTATTATGAATGAATTTGAGAAGTCGTTGATATTATACACTTGACTGTTTTGAGATTGTGATAATTTTGATTGTTTGCGTGTTCTCCTCGTGTATTTTTATACTGTTACATAATTTCGATACTCACCCCTCGTTGTTTGTGTTTGGCGTTTGCGATGGACGCAGACGAGTTGTAAGTTGCAGGTGATGACTTGCACCATTGGAGAGGCGGAAGTCATCATGTCCCGAAGACTCTATTTATACGCATTGTATTGATGTTATTTTGAGTATTTTTATTTTGGGAATTCCCGCTCTGATAGTGACATCGGGTGGGGACTATATTTGCACTACGTTCGAAACATAAGTATGTGCACTTCAAAAAGGATTATGTTGTTGATATTATGATTTCGACGTCATTATGTTTGGTGAAAGTTTTGGATTTTATGTGACATGTTTATGATTACGTGATACTTTTATCTTAAAAAAAAAAATTATTTGGGGTTTAGGGTGTCACAATTCGGAAGTACAACTGAATGAGCCTGATCGTGGAGGCTACAGTCGAACTGTAAGGTAAGACTGATAGACCTTGGGGTACACCTAGTGGGGAATTCCTAAGTGGATTAGTGGGTTATTCCTAAGGCCGGGAACTACGTGCAACACAAGAGTACCCCGACTGTCGCGTATATGTGTATTCGGTTGAGTTGAGGGATCTATGAGGACTTGGCCATTCATGAATTTGTCCGGTCCACTCTTGTAGTGGCATAGTATCAGGCCTCCTAACCAAGTACTTCAGAGTAGAATGGTACCAAAATGATGAAGTATAGAGTATAGGACATGCATAGCATTTTCATTATTTTTGATTGTCTTATTATGAATGAATTTGATAAGTCGTTGATATTATACACTTGACTGTTTTGAGATTGTGATAATTTTGATTGTTTGCGTGTTCTCCTCGTGTATTTTATACTGGTTACATAATTTCGATATCACCCTTGTTGTTTGTGTTTGCGTTGCGACGGACGCAGAGCGAGTTGTAAGTTGCAGGTGATGACTAATACCATCAAGAGAGGCGGAAGCCACCATGCCTTGAGACCTTCACTATTATGCATTTGTGTTGATGTTATTTTGAGTATTTTATTTTGGGAATTCCGCTCTGATAGTGACATCGGGTTGGACTATATTTGCACGAATTTAACATGAGTATGTGTACTTCAAAAGAATTCTGTTGTTTGATACTATGATTTCGAATTCATTATGTTTGATGGAAATTTTGGATTTATGTGACATGCTTATGATTATGTGATACTCTTTATCTTAAAAAAAAAAAAATTATTTGGGGTTATAGGGTGTCACAAGAGTGTTATTACACAACCAAAATTATCTATTTCATACCATCAAACCAACGGTCTAACTAAAATTTGTATGAGGAAATGCCCTTACCTAGGCTGCTTTATTTCCTAACAATAAAATCTTAATCCACGGACATCGGTCTTAGCTCCACTAAGTCCACAGCTCCACCAAATGATTTACCTCTCATTCTTAGTTTTCAAACAAACTACTCCTACTCTTAAAAAAAGTTGTGAGGTTGCCTAAAAGGTTCACTAAACAAGAATTAAAACGTAGAATATCTTAAATAGCTACACATTTCCACAAAAGAACTAACTATTGATTAAATTTTTTTAAACTTAAAAATTCGCTTAAATTGTTTCTTTCATAAGTCAACACCCAAAAAAATATAAAAATTAAGTGATCGTGCATAATAAACAGCCCATGACAACTGCTATTATTGTTCCAATAAAATGACAGTATAACCCCCACTCTTAAAAAGATCAATTAATAATAAATAATTAAGTAAAAATTCCAATCTTAGATATTAAAATAAAACTATTACCACATAAAATCAAAATTCCATAATTCAATTATTTATAATTTAAAATGGGGAAAAATAATAATTTTCTCATTTTCCTAGCTTTAGAAATAAACTACATATCTTAAAAAAATTTATCTCCAAATCCTAACACTTAGATAATAATTTCTAAACCATTTAGAAGTCATAAACTCAATTTTTCATAATAGGATATTTTGGGATGAATTTTCTTACAAATTCTAAAATCACCAAAATTTGAATTTCAAGCTAAATTAAATTATATTCCCAAAATTCACTACACAACTTGGTCAAGACAAATACTTTTCTAAACACTTTAGCACTTTACAAATGATCTACCACCATAAAACATATCAAAATTTACTTTTATAGCCATAAAATTTCCAAAACTAACTTCAATCGTTAAAATCTCCTAAAACTATTTCTAATCGATTGAATCATAATAATATACATTTTCAATTGAAATATGATCTAGACATTAAGAAGCAATTTTTCATTGCACAAAAATTGATTCTTACACAAATAAAACTCGTTTGACAAATTAAAATAATTTTTCTAGGTCAATACCATCACGAAATCAAGATAACTATAGAAATAACTACATAGTACTTACAATTTACAATAAGGACTAGAAGTGTAAAATACATCAAATTCGCAGACACAAAGTGAATGTGGTTTCTCACGTTCTAAATGTTGTTATGAGTATCTGACCTTTGGATTCCAAGACTCGTATGTTTTGAGCCGACTATCAAACCATCTCGGTCCAATTGTAAATGAAGGCGTAGTCATGATTCTATGATAAATGGTTAGAAGAAAGCCAGATGGTTTTTACTCGTTGATTTTCTCTTGTTTTTTTTGTTTTAGTTATAGAACTTTTGAACGAAATTGAATAAAGTTAAAGTGAGAAGATAATAGATGATTTGAATGTGGTTTCCACGTTCTAAATGTTGCTTGAGTATCTGACCTTTGGATTCCAAGACTCGTATGTTTCGAGCCAACTATCAAAATCATCTCGGTCCAATTTTGAATGAAGGCGTAGTCATGATTCTATGATAATGGTTAGAAGAAAGCCATATGGTTTTTACTCGTTGATTTTCTCTTCTTTTTTTTTTTTTTAGTTATAGAAACTTTGAACGAAATTGAATAAAGTTAAAGTGAGAAGATAATAGAAAAGAAAATAATTTGAATGCCAAGATTTTTTTTGTGGTTAATTAATGTTAAAATCTAATAATATTTTTTGTCAACAATTTTGGTTAGTATTAAAAGAAAAAAAAATTTATCAAAGGAATAATTTAATAAATCGAAGTGATATAAATTGCGAGGAGAAATTTTTATGGGACAATAAAATAAATAAAAAAAAGGTTTTCAAGACACTTTTTTGTTGTTGACTAAGATGGATGAAACAACAAAGATGGGTAACAGCAATACCTCCTATGCATCCAACTCAACATCAATCTTCTACAAAACCCAATTATCCCCTAAGAGCTACTCGCCAAGCTCTAGCAAGATCAAATTGAGGTCTCCTTTAGATGATCACACACCCTAAAAGATAACCACCAGTTACAATTACTAGATTTCTACACACTTTCTTTTACAAAGATAATTTCTTTAAAAAAAAAAAGGCTAAAAACACTTTATTCAATCACTATAAAATCTCACACATAAATATTTGCCAATAGAGTTTTGTGAGTTATAACAATTTATCTCAAAGTTTTATTATTTGAAAAGTTCAGTTCTTTCTATGTATTCTGTTCATTATTATGAAAATTATGATTGATTCATTTTATATAGTTTCAGAAAACTTAGACAAATCGATTGCCAATCGATTATTAATGTGTATTATCAGCTTAAATCGATTTCGCGTTTCTTGTTTTTCTTTAAATTCTTGAAAACAGATGAACTAACGATTTGCTAATCCATGTTTTTAATGCATAAATCAGAAATTTATACTCAAAGTTCATCTCAGAGTCGATTGAGTAATCGATTATATAATTGTTTTGTTCAAAGTGTAAGATCAAACAATTGATTACTTAGTCGATTCATGTTTACTAACATAATCAATTTGGCAATGGGCTAATGTCTCCCTGTAACTCAGATACTCAATCAATCGATTGCCAATCGACTGATTTCCTCCTGTAACTTAGTTACTTAATCAAATCGATTTGCTAATCGACTAATTTCTTCCTGTAACTCAATTATTTAGTTACAATCGTTGTGCCAATCGAATATGTAGTATGTCTCTGATAAATGATAAAACTGATTCATTTTATGCAATCGATTATCCAATCGATTTTGTTTGATCACAGAACATAGGTCTGATAAAACATTTTTAGTTAATCGATTATCCAATCGATTTCATTTAATCACAGAACATAGGTCTGATTTAAACATTTTTTAAGTAATGGATTATCCAATCGATTGTCTCAGTTAAAGCTTTGTTTGTGAATCAAAAAATCAATTAACCAATTGATTAGTAGGAATCTTGTACCTTAAGAAAAGTATATCAATCGATTGTTCAATCGATTTCCTTTGATTATAGAAACATAGGCCTGATATCAGCCTTTAAGTAATCAATTTCCTAATCGATTGACTTAGTTAAATGTTGGTTCTATAACTCAGAAAATCGATTGCCCAGTTGATTTCCCAATTGATTGATTAACATACTTATTTTATGATTTCAGTTTTAATTGGCAAATATTAGATGTGTGAAATCATAATGATGAATCTAACTAATAAACACTATGGACACTAGACACATTTACATATAATCTTCAAGTCTTGTATGATGTGATCAATCTTTGCTTGATTGCTTGAGATCCAAGTTATGTCCAGGTTTTGTCCAAGTGTAGTGTTTGATTCTTTCCTGAAATGTTTCTCAACTCAAACTATTTAGATTTAATCAGATAATGCATATACATTGTATGTTTTGGGAGTTACATTAAAATCACAAAGGCATATATCTTACAATCTCCCCCTTTTTAATTAAATGACAACATACAATTTAACTTTGAGTTTACATTTCAACATTAGACCTTAACTTATAATAATCCTTATTTAAACTCCCCCTGAATTATAGCATTCATAATTCATTTCAATTTCAAATTCATTCTTATTTAAACTCCCCCTGAATTTTAGCATTCATAATTAATTTAATTTTCAGATTTAAATTTTCAGTATTCATTAAGCATAAGCACATGCATAAGCACAAGCACAAGCACAAGCACATGTCATAAGCAGAGGCATAAGCACAAGCACAAGTCATAAGCACAAGTCAAGTTAAATTCATTCTCCCCTTTGTCATTAAATTGAAAAAGAAAATACAAGAGACAATAAGAGATATATACTGAAAAATTTACAAAACAGTCAAAGAAAAACAAAAGCCTAAACAAAAATCTAAATCTAGGGCTGATTGGGGGAAGGAGGTTCATCTTCCTGATTGGCCACTTGTGTGCCAATGTCAGCTATGTCCTCAAAGGACATTTTGAGACCTAAATGTTCTTGGATGGCATCTACATCCTGAACAATAGAGTTGAGGGTTGTCTGGAGTCGCACAAGGGAGGCTTCCACCTTAGCATTGTGTCTAGCTTGAGACTCCATAAATTCCAGCAACTTGGCTAAAACCTCAAATTGGGGTTCAGCTTGCTCAGGTTGTTCATTATTTGGTTGTGCCCTTGTCCAAATACCATTTATCCTTTTCAACTGCATTTGGTTGACAGTTGAATTCCCCAAAATCAGATTTGTTTTGACATATTCTTCATTGACAACTGAAATTTTAAAGTGTCTCAGAATCTTTGTTATTAGTTGAGGGTAGGGGAGCATTTGTTTTCCTTGTGCTGACTCTAACATGTTAGCCAACACAATCCAAGCCCAGCTCATCTTCAGTTCCTTGTAAAGGCCCCAAAGAAGAGTGATATCAAGCCTTTGAATTACAACATGATTCCCTGATCTAGGTACTAACATCCTAGTTAGCACATACATCAGCAATCTGTGCTGAATCTTCATTTGACCAATGGGAAGAGAGATTCCTTCCACAAATCCTTCAACCATTAGGTCTTGAATTGCTGTGTGTTTGTCCACTGATGTTTCCCAAGCATCATCAGTGGAGTCAGGATTGGTCCTGCCATCCACAGCTTCTCCATAAAATGGCAGTCCTGACAGCCTTGAGAACTCTGTAAAGGTCATGGAGATTTTCTTCCCTTTGACTTCAGACTCAAATCCAAATGCTATGAGTTTGAAGTTGGAGTAGAAAGCTCTAATGAGCCTTGGATAGATTTCTAGAGAGCAGGATAGAAAATCTACCAAACCATGAAATCTTAGATGGTTTTGGAATGTGAAACCATTCGAATCAAAATAGGCAAAATCCAGAGTTCGTGCCTCATGTATTTTCCTTTTTAAGAAAGCAGGTGGAAGAGCAGTGTCTTCAACAGTTTTGCCTTTGGGAGGCAGAGTCTTCTTTGGCTGAGGGGAAGGAACAGTTTTCTTCTTTTTCTGGGTTGGCCCTTCATGGCATCCCCCATTAGTTTTTCAGATTGAGGACCTTCCTCTTTTTTGTTGTTCCTTGATCAGTTGCAATTGCCTTCCCTTTATCTTTTGTTAATACCTTATGAGTAGGTATAAAGACTCTATTAGCAGGAGGGGAAGAAGGGTTGAGGGGAGGGTGTTCTTCCACTAGATGTTGAGGAAGAATCTAGAGAAATGGATTTTGAAGAAGATGATTGTGGTTTCTCACTAGTCTGCTTTACTCTTGCCATTGTAGAGATTTTGGAAATTTGAGTAGTTTGAGAATATTTATAAGGATTAAAGTACTGAGAATTCGAGTTTGGGAGAGTGAAAAATGTGAAATGATAGTGAAAATGGGTTGAGAAATCGATTTAGGGATTTATATAGAACTGTTCAGAATCGATTTCTCAATCGATGTTATTTCACATTTGTGTGCACAAAGTCGATTGTCCAATCGATTTTGTTACCGTTATTGGAGTGAAAATGAAAAGGTTTCCGTTACAACTGCCTCCAACGGCTAGTTATTTTTGCAACAGTCATATTTCAAATCGATTTCTTAAGTAAACGTTTAATGGATAAATCGATGTCCAAATCGATTTGCATATCAGTTTAGAAAATCTTCTCATAACAGCAGCGACTTCCAATCGATTGTTTTGAAGATATTGACCATACAGGGATTTCAATCGACTTCCAAATCGATTTATTTGGCTCACAAATTTTGGTAATTTGATACAATCGATTACCAAATCGATGCTCGTGTTGAGGTTGGAAAAATTTCAAATCTTTGGATTTCTGAGAGAATTAATCGATTATGCAATCGATTTGTAAAACTATTTTCCCTATCCTCAATCGATTAACCAATCGATTGTATAGTTTTCACATCTATTCTGGTTTAGCATTTATTGCTAACACAGATTGCCAAATCGATTATGAAATCGATTGTGGTGCTTTTTTATGTTGATAGATGAGAAACTATGTACCATAAATCGATTCTTAATTCCAATTTTGTAGTTTTGACACAGGATAATCGACGTATAAATCGACTTATCTATTGAAAACTAAGAAATCTAGAGAGCACATCGATTTCCAAATCGATTTTCCACAGAGATCATATTTCACTTTGATCCATAATACCAAGTTTCATTCTAATATAGAAGAAACTTTCCTTGGGTAGGGCTTTGGTAAATATATCAGCTAATTGATCAGATGTATTAATATAATCAAGCATGATATTACCGTTTTGGTATTTGATCTCTAATGAAATGATGTCTAATCTCTATATGCTTTGTTCTTGAGTGCATAACATGATTCTTTGTGATATTTATGGCACTAGTGTTGTCACACATTATTGGCACAGTTCCAAGATCAACACCAAAGTCAGAAAGGTGTTGTTTCATCCATAAAATTTGTGCATAACAACTTCCAGCAGCCACATATTCAGCCTCAGTTGTTGAAAGTGCCACACTATTTTGTTTCTTGTTATGCCAAGATACAAGTGAATTCCCTAATAGCAGTAAGATATAATAAAGATTATATCATGCCTCTAAACATGGTCATATCCACAGATTTTCCCTTTTCATCTTTATCTAAATGACAAGCTTGACTCATGGGTGTATCAATGGGTTAAATTTATCAAAGCCAAACTTCTTTAAAAGATCATTACAGTACTTGGTTTGACTTAGGAAAATACCATTCTTGCTTTGCCTGATTTGAAATGCTAAGAAAAATGTTAATTCTCCCATCATGGACTTTTCAAATCTTCCTTTCATTATATTTTCAAATTCTTTGCAAAGCTTACTGTTTGTGGATCCAAAGATTATGTCATCAACATAAATTTGGACAAGCAAAATGTCTTTTCCCTTTTTCTTTATAAAGAGTGTTTTATCAACATTTCCTCTTAAAAATTTTGCTGTATGAGAAATTGCGAAATTGCTAAGCTTTTCATACCAAGCTCTTGGAGCTTGTTTCAATCCATAGAGAGTTTTTGTTAGTTTATAAACATGGTTTGGAAAAGCAGGATCCTCAAATCTTGGAGTTTGACTAACATAAACCTCGTCTTGGATATCTCCATTTAGAAAAGCACTATTTACATCCATTTGATACAATTTAAAATCCATGATACAAGCATAAGCAAGCAGAATCCTAATTGCTTCTAATCTGGCTACAGGAGCATAAGTCTCATCATAATCAATACCTTCCTCCTGGTTGTAGCCTTTAGCAACTAGTCTGGCCTTATTCCTTGTTATTACTCCATTCTCATCCATCTTATTCCTAAACACCCATCTAGTTCCAATGACATGTTTGTCTTCTGGTTTAGGAACTAAGATCCATACTTTGTTTCTCTAAAATTGATTAAGCTCTTCTTGCATGGCAATTATCCAATCATTGTCCAAGAGAGCTTCCTTTATATTCTTAGGTTCTACTTGAGAAACAAAAGCTGTAAAATTGCAGAACTGTCTCAGTTTGTACTAAGTCTATTGATGGGAAATAAGACTTAACTAGTTTACTTTTCTCACAAGAGTCACACAGTTTGTCCTTAGTAAATTTTCTGTTTGGAAGACCTATCAGTAGTTGTTTGCTAACTAGTTTGTTAAGATGGTTACATGTATGTGAACTATTCTCTTATGCCATAACCAATCTTCATCAGATTTAGATAACAAACAGCAAACATTATTAGCAGGCAAAGAGTCAAGATCAATCATATATATATTATTTACCCTTTCACCTACCAATTTTAAGCTATCATCTTCCTTGTGCTCAAGTGTACAAGTATGTGATGTAAAATATACCTGGTAGCCTTTGTCACAAAGCTGACTAATGCTAAGTAGATTGTGCTTCAAACCTTTTACATAGAGAACATCCTTGATTATGGTTGTTGATTCACTCCCTATGTCTCCAGCACCAAGTATTTTGCCTTTGTTGTTGTCACCATACTTTACATATCCTCCATCTTTTAAATTAAGAGATATAATTTTGATTTGTCTCCAGTCATATGCTTGGAACATCCACTGTCTAGATACCATGAGTGAGTTTTGGATGTCAAGCAGATCTGCAAAACAAATTCAGACTTTGGTTTTAGGTACCCAATTTAAATTGGGTCCTTGAGGGTTAGTCTCAATTACAGGTTTCTTTACTCTCCAAACTTGTTTCCATCCCTTGTTAGCAAGTTTTTTCAGTTACAATTAAATGATATATGTTCTTTTTTGCAACAAAAATGGCATGAAAAAGTAGAGAATGTACTGCGAGTTGGTTTACTGAAATCATCATGAATTGACTTTGATCTAACAAATTTATGATTCTTTTGAACATTCCTATTTGGTCTATAGCCAATTCCAGATTTTTCATTAGCATTCTTTTGGTTGCCAAGAAGAACATTCAGGTTGTTTCTACCATTTGTAAATTTTGCTAAATCAGATTTTAATGACACAACTTTTCTTTCAAGTTCAGTACAGCTAGTTTGTTTATCAAGTGCTTCCTTTTTCAACAGTTCATTCATGTCTTCAAAGCAACTTATGATCTTTTTTAATTCTTCATACATCATGCACTGTTTTTCTAACATTTTCTTAGTGCAAATCAATTGTTTGACTACCTTAATATGTTCATCATGCAATTCATTGAAAGCATCATGCAATTCTTCATAAGAGGGATTAGAGGTAGTACTTACATCACTGTCTGAATCTGAAGCAGTGTTGGCCATTAGACACAGTTTGCTTCTTCATCTTCTGAATTTTTAGAAGATTCTTCATCGTTGTCATTCCAAGCTATGTAGGGTCTCTTTGTTTTTGAAGATGGTTGATCCTTGCCTTTAGCTTTCACAAACTTGTTTCTGTTTTGCAGTTGAAAACATTCAGATCTAATGTGGCCTGATTTTCCACATTCATAGCAAGTTATCACTTTGCTGTCATTTGTCTCATTCTTGCTGAAGCTTTTTGTCCTTGAACTGGATGGTTTCTTTGATTGGACTCCTTTCTTTTTCAGAAATTTCTTGAACTTTCTGACCAGCATTCCGATTTTAGGTTCTTCATCAGTTTCACTCTCAGAATCATCAGTACAAGTTTCTGGTTCAGATTTTACTTTATGAGTTTGAGCCTTCAGAGATAGTCCTTTTCTTTTCCTATTTGTTTGCTCTGACTTATTTAATCTGTGCAGCTCCATTTCATGCTCTCTGAGCTTGCCAAATAGGGTGGCAATGGTCATGCTTCCAAGCTTCTTTGATTCAGCAATTGCAGTGACCTTAGGTTGCCATTCTCTTGTCAAGCACCTCATTACTTTTCCTATTTGTTGCTCATTGTCAATTACTTTTCCTAGAGCATGTAGATTGTTGATGATATGTGTGAACCTTGTCTGCAAGTCATTGATTGACTCATCCTTCTTCATATTGAAGAGTTCATATTCATGCATCAGAGTATTAGTTCTGGCCCTCTGACATCAGTTGTGTCTTCATGAGTTTCTTGAAGTGTATCCCACATTTCTTTGGCAGTTTTGCAATTTGATACCCTGAAAAACTCATCAGCACTTAAAGCAGAAGTTATTATATTTTTGGCTTTTGCATTATAGCCAACTTTTTTTCTTATCATCATCAGACCAATCAGCTCTTTGTTTCTTGATAAATGATCCATCAGTGCCAGCAAGTTTAGGCACATAAGGACCATTTTCTACTGCATCTAAGATGTCAAGCCCACTTGCCTCTAGAAAGATAAGCATTCTTTCTTTCCAGTGCATGTAAGCAGACCCATTAAACGCAGGGGTCTAGCTAAAGAGGCACCTTCACCCAAGAATTCAATAGAAGTCATTTTCTTTTTGAGAACTTAGTCTAAAAGATCAGGCTCTTGATGCCAATTGTTGGTGTAAATGACCTCTATCCTTAGGAAGTTTTATACAATATTTTCAACTATATTATCTAATTCTTTCCTAAGTGATGAACTTAATATCAAAACCAACTTGTTTAATATTAATTCCAATTTAACAGTAAAAGATTCAAAAATTTTATTCAAAAACTAAGATTCAAGAACACATGCATTATCAAAATAAAGAGTATAGAGATAGAAAAGTGTGCACCCTTGATTTTTATACTGGTTCGACTATCCGTTTGATAGTCTACGTCTAGTCCCGGAATCAATTACCGATTCCATCCTTTATTAGAAATGATTTGAGTATGTTTACAAACTTTCCAACAATTCCCAGCCTATGCATCCAACTCAACATCAATCTTCTACAAAACCAATTTATCCCTAAGAGCTACTCGCCAAGCTCTAGCAAGATCAAATTGAGGTCTCCTTTAGATGAACACACAACCAAAAAGATAACCACCAGTTACAATACTGGATTTCTACACACTTTCTTTTACAAAGATAAATTCTTTAAAAAAAGGCTAAAAACTCTTTATTCAATCACTATCAAATCTCACACATAATATTTGCCAATAGAGTTTTGTGATTTATAACAATTTCTCTCAAAGTTGATTATTTGAAAAGTTCAGTTCTTTCTATGTATTCTGTTAGTATTATGAAAATTTTGATTGATTCATTTTATATAGTTTCAGAAAAACTTAGACAAATCGATTTTCCCAATCGATTTATTAATGTGTATTATCAGCTTAATCGATTTCCTAATCGATTTCGCATTTCTTGTTTTTCTTTAAATTCTTAAAAACAGATAAACTAATCGATTTGCTAATCCATGTTTTTAATGCATAAATCAGAAATTTATACTCAGTTCATCTCAGAGTCGATTGAGTAATCGATTTATAATTGTTTTGTTCAAAGTGTAAGATCAAACAATCGATTACTCAGTCGATTCATGTTTACTAACATAATCGATTTGGCAATGGGCTAATGTCTCCCTGTAACTCAGATACTCAATCCAATCGATTTGCCAATCGACTGATTTCCTCCTATAACTCAGTTACTTAATCAAATCGATTTCCCAATCGACTGATTTCTTATTGTAACTCAGTTATATAGTTACAATCGATGTGCCAATCGAATATGTAGTATGTCTCTGATAAATGATAAACTGATTCATTTTATGCAATCGATATCCAATCGATTTTGTTTGATCACAGAACATAGGTCTGATAAAACATTTTTAAGTAATCGATTATCCAATCGATTTCGTTTAATCACAGAACATAGGTCTGATTTAAACATTTTTAAGTAATCGATTATCCAATCAATTGTCTCAGTTAAAGCTTTGTTATGTGAATCAAAAAAATCGATTAACCAATTGATTAGTAAAAATCTTGTACCTTAAGAAAAGTATATCAATCGATTGTTCAATCGATTTCCTTTGATTATAGAACACAGGTCTGATATCAGCCATTAAGTAATCGATTTCCCAATCGATTGACTTAGTTAAACTTGGTTTTATAACTCAGAAAATCGATTGCCCAGTTGATTTCCCAATTGATTGATTAACATACTTATTTTATGATTTCAGTTTTAATTGGCAAATATTAGATGTGTGAAATCATAATGATGAATCTAACTAATAAACACTAGACACATTTACATATAATCTTCAAGTCTTGTATGATGTGATCAATCTTTGCTTGATTGCTTGAGATCCAAGTTTTGTCCAGGTTTTGTCCAAGTGTAGTGTTTGATTCTTTCCTGAAATGTTTTCTCAACTCAAACTATTAGATTAATCAGATAATGCATATACATTGTATGTTTGGGAGTTACATCAAAATCATAGAGGCATATAAAGGTATCCTTTATTTCAATTAAAACCAAAACTTGAGAGGTTTTTATTTTATTTTCGAAGAGATGGTAAATTATACCATAATTAACGCACAAAATTGTTAACTCCTGGATTTAAACTCGAGACAAGACGTCCAACCTAAAAATATCGCATTTGCCAGTTGGACTAGGGCTTAAGGATAAAACTTGAGTGATTTATTATAGTATTATTTCAGTTACAAATTTCAATTATAGTATAAGTTTTTTACATTATTTTAAAATGTGGGAGAACGGTAATGACTAAAAAAACAATGAAAAAGTACATAAACTCTAATAACCATAAACCATGTATCTAGAAAAGGTACAAATTCATACATTTATAAATTCTAGAGGCAATCATATAAGTTTTGGAAGTGAAAATGTGCCAAAGTTTATCAAAAGGAAAACTTTTACTGACGAAGTTTGATTAGAGAAGTAGTGATAAAGGTTTTCAAAGATACTTTTTTGTTGTTGACTAAGATGGATGAAACAACAAGGATGGGGTAACAGCAATTCCTCCTAGCTTTATTGTTCTTTGGCCCAAGATAAAACAAAAACCCAATATTTTTATAAATTCTAATTTGTAAAATAGTTTAACTAATAACTTTTCATTTAAATAAATAAAGCGAGACAAATTATTATTACAATAGATAACAGAAAGATGATAATTAACACAAACAACATCCAACCAATATATTTTATAATTTTCTAAAGTAACTATATAAATAAAATAGACAACAACCCATAATACAATATAATCATCAAAGATCTAGTCATCATATAATTCCTAGCCAACATAATTATATAAAATAATAATTTTAATTATTTAAATAAAATGAATTTGATTTTTAAATAATAAATAAAGACAATTACTAATAAATACATATAATATTTATAAATATTTTTTAGTGTTACATTAAAATGACATATTTAGTTTTCTTATACTAT
This sequence comes from Cicer echinospermum, assembly GCA_002896215.2. Lineage (NCBI taxonomy): Eukaryota > Viridiplantae > Streptophyta > Magnoliopsida > Fabales > Fabaceae > Cicer > Cicer echinospermum. The sequence continues at coordinate 23,839 of PGTU02003923.1, forward strand.
TCCAATAAAAGTAAATCTTTACAATAAAAGGTCGCACATCCCATTCTTTTCTAATTTTTAAAATATAGAGATGAACATAATAAATTATATAACAATAATAGTATTGAATTAATTTAATTTAAATTATCTATATAATTGATGTCTTAAAATTTTCTTTTTAGAATAAATATATTCTTCCTGTTATATGGTTTTAGAAATCTCCAAAGAAAAGAAAAAGTATATTAATTAAAGCAATATAAAATTGAAATTTCAAGATTTTAATAACACTGTACAAAGATACAAATAATAAAGATTTATCACAAAAATTAATACAATATAGATGTTAAAAATAGCTAATAAAAATAGACAATTAAAATTAGTATAATATATATTAAAGTAAAATATATATTATCTTAATATATTTTTTTACTAGATATATTATTTTAATCCTAAATATTATTAAAGGGGTGTATTCAAACTTTTAGAAAACTTTAAAGTTGACTTCTTTTATTAGATGATTAATAATGTTGGTTGTTTATCTATAAAGCCTTGATTTTATTTTTTACAATGATATATCATAGAGTAAAGAAACAACAATAATTCATATTGCTATTGATATTGTAGCTATTTGAAATGGGTAAATTTCATTTCTTTCTATTCATCGCCTTTGCCGTTATTTTTTCAGGTATAAAATTTTTGTAACAAATTTTTTTGCACCTATTTTTGTTGATAGTTTTCATTACGTTAAATAAACAAGATTTATTTTTTTTTCTAATAATCTGGTTTTATTAAACTGTTACAGTTATGACTAGTGGTGCGAATGGACAACAAAAAAGATGTATTGAACTCATCTCAAAAGATTCATGTTTACTCCCAGCATGCAGAAAGACGTGCTATTTAAAATATCCGAATAAAAATGGTTTTGACAGTGTGTTAGTGCAAACCCTTTTACACCATATAGTTGTATTTGCGCATATGATTGTCAAACCTAGAACAAAAATATGATAGTTGCTCTATATTTAATGTAAAAGCATATCAAAATATAGTTAATAAATTTTCACAAATTTACAATTTATGTTTTAAAAAGTGCATTAAGCATTTTGGTATCCTTTATTTCAATTAAAACCAAAACTTGAGAGGTTTTTTATTTTATTTTCGAAGAGATGGTAAATTATACCATAATTAACGCTCAAAATTGTTAACTCCTGGATTTAAACTCGAGACAAGACGTCCAACCTAAAAATATCGGCATTCGCCAGTTGGACTAGGGCTTAAGGACAAAAGTTGAGAGATTTATTATAGTAATATTTTAGTTACAAATTTCAATTATAGTATAAGTTTTTTACATTATTTTAAAATGTGGGAGAACAGTAATCACTAAAAAAATAATGAACAAGTACATAAACTCTAATAACCATAACCATGTATCTAGAAAAGGTACAAATTCATACATTTATAAATTCTAGAGGCAATCATATAAGTTTTGAAAAGTACGATCATTGAAATGTCATTGTAACTAAATGGTACAGTGTTTGCAAAACATCCTCTGTTGTACTAATAAATAAAATGAATTTCAACTTCAACACACATAACTATAGAACCTTATTCTTTGATGTCTGAATTCATGCCTCAAGCCGTCTTATCTGCTACAATTTGCTAGATACAGTGAGTACCAGATTCATCCTCTAATTATATTAGATAATTTAAAGCTTGAGGTGGAACTTGGAAGTGAAAATATGCCAAAGTTTTATCAAAAGGAAAACTTTTATACTGAGGAAGTTTGATTAGAGAAGTAGTGATAAAGGAAATCTGGAATAAGGAAGTTCTTATTAGAGGAAGTCTAACTAGATAAAGTCTAGTTGGAGGGAGTTTGGGTTAGATATAATCTGATTAGATAAATTCAAAATTAGGGTAAATCTAGATCAAATGTAATCTGATCAGAGGAATGTAATATCAGAGGAAATCTAATCAGAGGAATTCTGATTAGAGGATGTCTGGTTTGATTAGATGGAAAATGGAAGAAATTACCCATTTTGACCCTTGGGCATTACTTATTTATTGCTACTATCCCTTCCTGTTCTTATTAAAATATCTTTGTCCTAAATTAATTATGTTAATATTTAAAATCTCTTATTTTTCTATGTTTTTAAATAAGTGTGTTATTACACAAACCAAATTATCTATTTCATACCATCAAACCAACGGTCTAACTAAAATTTGTATGAGGAAATGCCCTTACCTAGGCTGCTTTATTTCCTAACAATAAAATCTTAATCCACGCACATCGGTCTTAGCTCCACTAAGTCCACACCTCCACCAATGATTTACCTCTCATTCATAGTTTCAAACAAACTACTCTACTCTTAAAAAAAGTTGTGAGGTTGCCTAAAGGTTCACTAAACAAGAAATAAAACGTAGAATATCTTAAATAGCTACACATTTCCACAAAAGAACTAACTATTCATTAAATTTTTTAAACTTTAAAAATTCGCTTAAATTGTTTCTTTCATAAGTCAACACCCAAAAATATAAAAATTAAGCGATCGTGCATAATAAACAGCCCATGACAACTGCTATTATTGTTCCAGTAAAATGACAGTATAACCCACTCTTAAAAGATCAATTAATAATAAATAATTAAAAGTAAAAATTTCCAATTACTTAGATATTAAAATAAAAACTATGACCACATAAAATCAAATTCATAATTCAATTATTTATAAAAAAAAATATTATTGTAAATTAAAATAGGAAAAAATAAGAATTTTTCTCATTTTCCTAGCTTTAGAAATTGTTTAGAAATAAACTACATATCATAAAAAATTTATCTCCAAATCCTAACACTTAGATAATCATTTCTAACCATTTAGAAGTCATAAATTCAATTTTTCATAATTGGATATTTTGGGATGAATTTTCTTAACAAATTCTAAAATCACCAAAATTTTGATTTTCAAGCTAAATTAAATTATATTCCCAAAATTCACTACACAACTTGGTCAAGACATATAATTTTCTAAACACTTTAGCACTTTACAAATGATCTACCACCCATAAAACATATCAAAATTTACTTTTAAGCCATAAAATTTCCAAAAAACTAACTTCAAATCGTTAAAATCATCCTAAAACTATTTCTAATCGATTGAATCATAATAATATAAATTTTTCAATTGAAATATAATCTAGACATTAAGAAGCAATTTTTCATCGCACAAAAATTGATTCTTGACAACAAATAAACTCGTTTGACAAATTAAAATAATTTTTCTAGGTCAATACCATCACGAAATCAAGATAACTATAGAAATAACTACATAGTACTACAATTTACAATAAGGACTAGAAGTTTAAAATACATCAAATTCGCAGACACAAAGCGAATGTGGTTTCTCACGTTCTAAATGTTGCTTTGAGTATCTGACCTTTGGATTCCAAGACTCGTATGTTTCGAGCCGACTATCAAATCATCTCGGTCCAATTGTGAATGAAGGCGTAGTCATGATTCTATGATAAATGGTTAGAAGAAAGCCAGATGGTTTTTACTCGTTGATTTTCTCTTTTTTTTTTAGTCATAGAAACTTTTGAACGAAATTAAAATAAAGTTAAAGTGAGAAGATAATAGAAAAGAAATAATTTGAATGCCGAGATTTTTTTGTGGTTAATTAATGTTAAAATCTAATAATATTTTTGTCAACAATTTTGGATACTGTTAAAAGAAAAAAAAAATTTATCAAGGAATAATTAATAAAATGAAGTGATATAAATTGCGAGGAGAAATTTTTATGGTACAATAAAAGAAAAAAAAGGTTTCAAGATACTTTTTTGTTGTTGACTAAGATGGATGAAACAACAAGGATGGGTAACAGCAATTCCTCCTAGCTTTATTGTTCTTTGGCCCAAGATAAAACAAAACCCCCAATATTTTTTATAAATTCTAATTTGTAAAATAGTTTAACTAATAACTTTATCATTTAAATAAATAAAGCGAGACAAATTATTATTACAATAGATAACAGAAAGATGATAATTAACACAAACAACATCCAACCAATATATTTTATAATTTTCTAAAGTAACTATATAAATAAAATAGACAACAACCCATAATACAATATAATCATCCAAGATCTAGTCATCATATAATTCCTAGCCAACATAATTATATAAAATAATAATTTTAATTATTTAAATAAAATGAATTTGATTTTAAATAATAAATAAAGACAATTACTATAAATACATATAATATTTATAAATATTTTTTTAGTGTTACATTAAAATGACATATTTAGTTTTCTTATACTATTCCAACAAAAGTAAATCTTTACAATAAAAGGTCGCACATCCCATTCTTTACTAATTTTTTAAAATATAGAGATGAACATAATAAATTATATAACAATAATAGTATTGAATTAATTTAATTTAAATTATCTATATAATTGATGTCTTAAAATTTTCTTTTTAGAATAAATATATTCTTCCTGTTATGGTTTAGATATCTCCAAAGAAAGAAAAAGTATATTAATTAAGCAATATAAAATTGAAATTTCAAGATTTTAATAACACTGTACCAAAGATACAAATAATAAGATTTATCAACAAAATTAATACAATATAGATGTTAAAATAGCTAATAAAAATAGACAATTAAAATTAGTATAATATATATTAAAGTAAAATATATATTATCTTAATATATGTTTTTACTAGATATATTATTTTAATCCAAAATATTATTAAAGGGGTGTATTCAAACTTTTAGAAAACTTTAATGTTGACTTCTTTTATTAGATGATTAATAATGTTTGTTGTTTATCTATAAAGCCTTGATTTTATTTTTACAATGATATATCATAGAGTAAAGAAACAACAATAATTCATATTGCTATTGATATTGTAGCTATTTGAAATGGGTAAATTTCATTTCTTTCTATTCATCGCCTTTGCCGTTATTTTTTCAGGTATAAAATTTTTGTAACAAATTTTTTGCACCTATTTTTGTTGATAGTTTTCATTACGTTAAATAAACAAGATTTTATTTTTTTTCTAATAATCTGGTTTTATTTAAACTGTTACAGTTATGACTAGTGGTGCGAATGGACAACAAAAAAGATGTATTGAACTCATCTCAAAAGATTCATGTTTACTCCCAGCATGCAGAAAGACGTGCTATTTTAAAATATCCCGAATAAAAATGGTTTTGGACAGTGTGTTAGTGCAAAACCCTTTACACCATATAGTTGTATTTGCGCATATGATTGTCAAACCTAGAACAAAAATATGATAGTTGCTCTATATTTAATGTAAAAGCATATCAAAATATAGTTTAATAAATTTCACAAATTTACAATTTATGTTTTAAAAGTGCATTAAGCATTTTGGTATCCTTTATTTCAATTAAAACCAAACTTTGAGAGTTTTATTTTATTTTCGAAGAGATGGTAAATTATACCATAATTAACGCACAAAATTGTTAACTCCTGGATTTAAACTCGAGACAAGACGTCCAACCTAAAAATATCGGCATCGCCAGTTGGACTAGGGCTTAAGGACAAAAGTTGAGAGATTTATTATAGTAATATTTTTAGTTACAAATTTCAATTATAGGTATAAGTTTTTACATTATTTTAAAATGTGGAGAACAGTAATCACTAAAAAAACAATGAACAAGTACATAAACTCTAATAACCATAACCATGTATCTAGAAAAGGTACAAATTCATACATTTATAAATTCTAGAGGCAATCATATAAGTTTTGAAAAGCACGATCATTGAAATGTCATTGTAACTAAATGGTACAGTGTTTGCAAAACATCCTCTGTTGTACTAATAAATAAAATGAATTTCAACTTCAACACACATATCTATAGAACCTTATTCTTTGATGTCTGAATTCATGCCTCAAGCCGTCTTATCTGCTACAATTTGCCAGATACAGTGAGTACCAGATTCTCTCTCTAATTATATTAGATAATTTAAAGCTTGAGGTGGAACTTGGAAGTGAAAATGTGCCAAAGTTTTTATCAAAAGGAAAACTTTTAACTGAGGAAGTTTGATTAGAGAAGTAGTGATAAAGGAAATCTGGAATAAGGAAGTTCTTATTAGAGGAAGTCTAACTAGATAAAGTCTAGTTGGAGGGAGTTTGGGTTAATATAATCTTATTAGATAAATTCAAAATTAGGGTAAATCTAGATCAAATGTAATCTGATCAGAGGAATGTAATATCAGAGGATCTAATCAGAGGAATTCTGATTAGAGGATGTCTGGTTTGATTAGATGGAAAATGGAAGAAATTACCCATTTTGACCCTTGGGCATTACTACTTTATTGCTACTATCCCTTCCTGTTCTTATTAAAATATCTTTGTCCTAAATTAATTATGTTAATATTAAAATCTCTTATTTTCTATGTTTTTAAATAAGTGTGTTATACACAACCAAAATTATCTATTTCATACCATCAAACCAACGGTCTAACTAAAAATTTGTATGAGGAAATGCCCTTACCTAGGCTGCTTTATTTCCTAACAATAAAATCTTAATCCACGCACATCGGTCTTAGCTCCACTAAGTCACACCTCCACCAAATGATTTACCTCTCATTCATAGTTTCAAACAAACTACTCCTACTCTTAAAAAAAGTTTGTGAGGTTGCCTAAAAGGTTCACTAAACAAGAAATAAAACGTAGAATATCTTAAATAGCTACACATTTCCACAAAAAGAACTAACTATTCATTAAATTTTTTTAAAACTTTAAAAATTCGCTTAAATTGTTTCTTTCATAAGTCAACACCCAAAAATATAAAAATTAAGCGATCGTGCATAATAACAGCCATGACAACTGCTATTATTGTTCCAATAAAATGACAGTATAACCCCACTCTTAAAAAGATCAATTAATATAAATAATTAAAAGTAAAAATTCCAATACTTAGATATTAAAATAAAACTATGACCACATAAAATCAAAATTCCATAATTCAGTTATTTATAAAAAAATATTATTGTAAATTAAAATTGGAAAAAATAATAATTTTCTCAATTTCCTAGCTTTAGAAATTGTTTAGAAATAAACTACATATCATAAAAAATTTATCTCCAAATCCTAACACTTAGATAATCATTTCTAACCATTTAGAAGTCATAAATTCAATTTTTTCATAATAGGATATTTTGGGATGAATTTTCTTAACAAATTCTAAAATCACCAAAATTTTGATTTTCAAGCTAAATTAAATTATATTCCCAAAATTCACTACACAAACTTGGTCAAGACTGTAACACCCCAAATTTTATAATAAACTATTTTATTAATTGAATAGGAATTTAGATTATTAATTTGGTGTTAAAATTATTTTATAATATATGTTGATTAGTTTTATGATTAATTTCCTTATAGGCAATGATTTTGTGATGTGCTAGTTTTATAAATACTAGATTACATGAGCGATATAAATAATAATATTATATTTTTAATCTTTGATCTATTTTTTTGAAAAAAAAATAATAGTATTTTAGTGTAATATATAGTTTAAAGAAAAAGATTTTATCGATTTTACGCGTACCCAATTAATGTAATATTTTTGTGTGCGTTTACTGATATTTAAGTATGCACGTAGTTATATTTCAATTATTTATACTACTTTCTATTTTTAGTTATTTTTTTTATAAATAAAATCTTGAGATAAAATTGATTTGTTTGATTTCTTTATTTTTATATACTTTTTATGACATTGTGATTTTATATATATTTATTATGATTTAGTAATTAACATAAAGTGTTGGTGTAATATTTAGTTATTTTATTAATTTTGACTATTACTAATATGATGGTATTATTTATAATGTGAGAGTTTTGATATAGTAATATATATTTTTTTATTTGAATTATTCTTAATTACTCTAATTTATAAAATACTAGTAATGTTTGGAAAAACTAAATGTGTTAGGAGGAATATTAAAAAGAGATTAAATTAATTATAGTTTATTTTAACAACAAAATAATAATAGTAAAATAATAATATAAGAGACAATTGGTTTGACTCTATAACCCTAATTGTTAATAAAATAAAAATAAAACAAAAGAAGAATGGAGTTGGAGGGCAGCCGTAAAGCCAAGAGAAACACAACAATAACCCTATCGTTTGACACGATTTTAACAACCAAATTTCTCTCTAAAATACTCAACTTCCCGTTGTAGAATTCTTTATTTTGCATCGTTCTCCTTCACCGTAAGTCCGATTGAATGAAACCAACACCAAACGACCGTGTGAAAAGTGTCTATATTTATCCACTGATTGTTTTTCTGATTTATGACCGATTGAAGGACAAAGAGTCAAAGAGCAAAGACTGTTTGGGCATCGAATCATATTCATAGGTGAAAAGCGTCGAAATAAGGTAAGGGGTGAGCGAGCGTTTGAATTCATAGTGTAATATTATTGTGATATGAAACGGGAAACCGTATTTCCCAACGATTAATCCGGGCTCGCTACGTATGGCAGTAGCCCTTTGAGGGATAATATTAATTAATGTGAAAATATGGAAATTGTGAGATTAAAATATAAAATAGAAATATTGTAGGGTGTTGATGATTAATTTTTTTGAATGTGTGACATTTGATATTATTGTGATATTTGATTTAATTTCGTTAAATTGTGGGCATTTGATATTATTAGTGATATTTGATTTAATTTCGTTAAATGTGTGGCATTTGATATTATTGTGATATTTTATTTAATTTCTTTAATGTGTGGTGTGTGATATTATTGTGATATTGGTTGTTGAATTAATTTAATGCATATGTTGATTAGATGAATGTAAATGATTTATAATAAAATAGATGTGTTGTGATAATTATATGTAATGTGATAATGTATGATTAATATGGTGGTGTGATAAATTTGTGATGAATATATGTGTTGCTGTAATGATGATGATAGTGATTCTATATAATTGTGAATGAGTTTATGTGATGGATGATGATGAGTGTGATTAATTATAGTGATGTTATAGAATGGTTGAAGATATTGTGTTATTTGATGTCTGAGATGACGGTATTAATGGAGTATCCCATATACCAACGAGGGGAAAATAATATTGTGAATTTGTAAGTGGGAGATTATTTGTCATCTATAGGTAGGCGCCCTGAAAGCCTGTGATTGTGGGGAAGACAACTGAATGAGCCTGATCGTGGCGGTCCTGCTGTCGCTTAAGGCAAGACTTGTTGACCTTGGAGGTTTCGGGTGGGGAATTTCCAGGTGACTTGAAGGTAGCACTCCAAATGTCGGGAGCT
>PGTU02003928.1:0-11217 GCA_002896215.2 Cicer echinospermum
ATGGAACCGAACACAAATTTTAAAATTAGAGCGACAATTCTACATAGGGTCTCCCGCGTCCCTCGATTCATCTCTGGAGTCTCTTCAAGCAGTTTTTGTACACCGACAAAATGGAAAACTCGAAATCCATATTTTTCGACCATATGATGACTAGTTGCTTAGAAATATGACCGGAACCGAAAACACACTTTATAACTTTACTTAAAAGTTGCTACAAGGTTGTCCCCTGTCCTCGATATTCATCCTGGACCTTCGAACCAATTTTTGATACACTTGACAAAAAAATGGACCGAAATCCGTATATTCGAAACCTGAGGATGGCTTAGTGTTGGAAATCTGACCTGAACTGAAACACAGTTATTACAATTGAGAGAGATTTTATGTACACTGAGGGCATGGCTAGGTTTGAAATCTGACCTCTAAGTGTTCTATTCATTGGATTTTTCGTGGCGATTTTTGTACCACCCGACAAAAATGAACCAACAATCTGTTATTTTAGACCACACGATGTTAGTGTTTGAAATCTAACACGGAACCGACAAAATGTATAAATTTAGGAAAAAATGAGACAGGGTCTCCCGTCCTCGATTCATTGGACTTTTCGGGCCGTTTTCCTTACCAACACGAAAAAATGGACCAAAATTCGTATTTTCGACTAGACAATGGCTAATTGTTGAAATCTTACTCACAACCCGAACACCAGTTATAATTAGGAGAAAAATACTACAAGGAACTCATGGTCTTGAATTTAGTGCACTTTTCGGAGATTTTTGTACAACCCAAAAAAAATTGATCGAAATCCGTTTTTTCATCTGGCATTTCGATTTCATCTGCAACTTTCGGCAATTTTTGTACCGCCAAACAAAATGGACTGAAAATCCATAATTTCGGGCCAAACGATTACTAGTGCTTAATATTTGACCCGAAACCTCGAAAACACCGTATAAATTAAGGAGAAGAACGCTACAAGGAACACGTTCCTCCATCCTTCATATGGATTTGGGCGATTCTTTGTACCATAATAACAAAAATGGACCGAAATTAATATTTTCGAACCACTATCATGGATCTTAGAATCTACTTGGAAACCGACAACACATTATATAAATTTAGGAGATCAATGCACAAGGGTCTCTTGTAGTCGTCGATTTCATTGAACTTACTTCAGAGCAGGTTATTCGACCATCCAACAAAACATGAACTGAAATCTGTATATTACGCCCCATACGCTGGCTGTGTTTGAAATCATACCTAGAACCCGAAAGACGTTATACTTTAGGAGAAGAATTCTACAAGGGTCTCCAGCACGTCCTTCGATTTCATCTGGACCTTTTGGGAGTTTCTACCACTCGACAAAAAATGGATCGAAATCCGATTTCGAAACCATACATACTAGTGTTTGATAATCTGACCGAAACCAAAATACAATTATAAATTTATGGAAGAATGCTACAAGGTTATCACGGTCCTCATTTCCTGGGCCCTTTCGCACGACTTTCGTACCAATGACAAAAATGACCGAAATTCTATATTTTCAGACTAAACGAAGGCTACCCCCTGTTTTGAATAGCTGACCCGTAACCCGAAAACACAATTATAAATTTAGGAGAAGAATGCATAAGGGTCTCTCGGTCTTCCATTTCATATGGACTTTTTGGGCGATTTTCGTACCACTGACATAATGGACCGAAAAACCATATTTTTTAGAACAGGCGATGATTGTTATTTGAAATCTAACTAAGAACTTGAACATTATTATCAATTTAGGAAAAATGTTACAATGGGCTCCCGATCCTCAATTTCATCTAGACTTTGTTTGGGCAATTTTCGTACCACCTGACAAAAATGGATCAAATCTGTATTTTCGGATCAAACGGTAGCCAGTGTTTGAAATCTACCCCGTAACCTAGTACAAAATTTAGGAGAATAATGCTAAAAGGTCTTCCGGTCCTCGATTTCATTTGGACTTTTTCTGGCGATTTTTGTACACCAGACAAAATGGACATAAATCTATATTTTCATACAGACGATGACTATTGTTTGAAATCTGACCCGGAACCCAAACACCATTATAAAATTTAGGAGAAGAAACTCACAAGGTGTCCGAGTCCTCGATTCATTTGGCTTTTCAACGATTTCGTACCATCTGACAAAAATGGACCGAAAATCATTTTTTCCGTACCATAACGATGGTAGTGTTTGATATTTGGACCCAGAACCTGAAACAGATGTATAAAATTATGGAGAAGAACGCTACAAAGGGATCCTGGTCCTCGATTTCATCAGGACTTTTCAGACAATTTTGTACCACCTAGCAGACATGGACCGAAATCCGTATTTTGGACCAATCGACGGCTAGTGTTTGAAATCTGACCCAAAACCCGAAATACAATTATAAGTTTAGGAGAAGAATTTTACAAGGTCTCCCGGTCCTCGGATTTCATCTAGACTTTTCGTGCAGTTTTCATACCACGAAAAAAGGAACTGAAATCCGTATATTTCGGACCATACGATGACTAGTGTTTGAAATTTGACATGGAACCCAAAACACAGTTATAAATTTAGGAAAAGAATGCTACAACGATATCCCGATCCTCAATTTCATGTGGACCTTTCAGACGATTTTCGAACCACTTGACAAAAATTGACTGAAATCCGTATTTTCGGACCTGGCGAAGACTAATGTTTGAAATTTGACCCCAAACCCGAAACACAGTTATAAATTTAGGAGAAGATGCTACAAGGTCTCCCGGTCCTTGATTTCATCTGGACTTTTTTCTGCAATTTTCGTATCACGTGACAAATATAGACTGAAATCCTTATTTTTTGACCAGACGATGGCTAGTGGTGATATTTGACCCGGATCTTGAAACATTGTTATAAATTTAGGAGAAGAATTCTACAATGGGGTTTGGGTCCTCGATTTGATTTAGACTTTTTCCGCGCGATTTCTTACACCTAACAATAAAGGAGTGAAAATCTATATTTTCATACCAGAAGATGGCTAGTGTTTGAAATCTAACCCGGAACCCAAAACATAGTTATAAATTTAGGAGAAGAATGCTAAAAGTGTCTTTCGGTCCTCGATATCATTTGGACTTTTCGGATGATTTTCGTACCACCCGACAAAAATGAACCGAAATCTATATTATCGTACCAGACGATGACTAGTGTTTAAAATATGACCCTTAACTCGAAACAAAATTATAAATTTAGGAGAAGAATCCTACAAGGTCACTCAATCCTCGATTTTCATCTGGACTTTTAGGGTAATTTTCGTACCACCCAAATAAAATGGACTGAAATTCGTATTTTCGTACCAGACGATGACTAGTGTTTGATATCTGACCCGGCACCCGAAACATAATAATAAATTTAGGAGAAAAATGCTATAATGTCTCTCGGTCTTCGATTTCATCTGGAATTTTCGTACCAGACGATGACTAGTGTTTGAAATCTGACTAGAATCTGAAACTCAATTATAAATTTAGGAGAAGTTTACTATAACGGTCTCCCGTACCTCAATTTCATCAAGACGTTTTAGGAGATTTTCGTACCACTAGACAAAAATGGCCCGAAATTCATATATTCTGACAAGACAATGGCTTGTTTTGAAATATGACCCAGAACCCGAAACATAGTTATAACTTTAGGAGAAGAATGCTACAAGGGTCTAACGTACCTCAATTTCATTTGGTCTTTTTGGGAGATTATCGTATGATTTAACAAAATTGGACTGAAATTTTGTATTTTCGAACACGCAATGGTTAGTGATTGAAATCTGACTCGGAACCCAAATTACAATTATAAATTTATGAGAAGAATACTACAAAGGTCTCCTAGTCCTCGATTTCATCTGGAATTTTCAGGCGAATTTCGAACCACCCTACAAAAATGGACCAAAATTCGTATGTTCAAACAAGACGATGGCTAGTGTTTGAAATCTAACGCGAAACCCGAAACACAATTATAAATTTAGGAGAATAATACTACCAGGGTCTCCCAGTCCACGATTTCATCTAGACGTTTCAAGCGATTTTCGTACCACAGGATAAAAATGGACCAATATCCGTATTTTCAGACCAAACTATGGCTAGTGTTTGAAATCTGATCCGAAACCTATAGGAGAACAATGATTCAAGGGTGTCCAGATCCTTATTTTATCTGACTTTTCTAGCGATTTTCAAACCACCCGACAAAAATGGACTGAAATCCGTATTTTCTGACCAGAAGTTGGCTAGTGTTTTAAATTTGACCAGGAACCTGAAACATTGTTATAAATTTAGGAGGAGAATGCTACAAGGGGTTCGTGGTCCTCAATTCATCTGGACTTTTTCTAGCGATTTTCGTACCACCTGACAAATTGGACCAAAATTCTTGTTTTTCGCACCAGATAGTGGCTAGTGTTTGAAATTTGACCCGGAACACAAAACACAGTTATAAATTTGGGAGAAGAATGCTACAAGGGGTTTGCGGTCCTCGATTTCATCTGGACTTTTTGTAGCAATTTTCGTACCACCTGACAAAATTGGACCAAAATTCTTGTTTTCGCACCAGATAGTGGCTAGTGTTTGAAATTTGACTCGGAACACAAAACACAGTTATAATTTGGGAGAAGAACGCTACAAGGGTCTCCCAGTCCCCGATTTCATCGGGACTTTTCAGGCGATTTTCGTACCAGCCGACAAAAATGGAACGAAAAGTGTATTTTATGACCAGACGATGGCTAGTTTTTGAAATTTGAACCAGAACCCAAAACACTAATATAAATTTTGGAGAAGAATGCTACAATGGGCTCCCGTACCTCGATTTAATCTTGACTTTTAATGGGATTTTTGTACCATCTGACATAGATCCCAAAACATAGTTGTAAATTTGGAGAAAAAAAATGCTACAAGGTTCTCCCAGTTCTCAATTCCATGTGGACTTTGAATTGATTTTCGTACCACCAAAAAAAAATGGACCAAAATCTGTATTTTTTTAGACTAGACGATGACTAATGTTTGAAATCTGATATGCAACCCGAAACACAGTTATAAGTTTAGGAGAAGAATGATACAAGGGTCTCCCGGTCTTCGATTTCATCTGGAATTTTCAGGCGAATTTCGAACCACCCTATAAAAATGGACCAAAATTCGTATGTTCAAACAAGAATATGGCTAGTGTTTGAAATCTAACCCGAAACCCGAAACACAATTATAAATTTAGGAGAATAATACTACAAGGGTCTCCCAGTCCACAATTTAATCTAGACGTTTCAGGTGATTTTCGTACCACCGGAAAAAATTGGACCAATATCCGTATTTTCAGAACAAATGATGACTAGTGTTTGAAATCTAACCCGAAACCTAAACACATATATAAACATAGGAGAAGAATGATTCAAGGTGTCCCGATCCTTGATTTTATCTGGACTTTTCTAGCGATTTTCGAATCACCTGACAAAAATGGACCGAAATCCGTATTTTCTTATCAGAAGTTGGCTAGTGTTTTAAATCTGATCCAGAACTTGAAACAATGTTATAAATTTAGGAGAAGAGTCCTACAATGGGCTCCCAGTCCTCGATTTTATATGGACTTTTAGGGCAATTTTAATACCACCTGGAAAAAAAAAAGGACTGAAATTTGTATTGTTGGACCAGACAATGGCTAGTGTTTGAAATCTGATCTAGAACCCGAAACGTAGTTACAAATTTATCAGAAGAATGCTACAAGGTCTCCTAGTCGTAGATTTCAAAGAAGAATACTATAGTCTTCCTATGTTCATTGGGAAGGAAACCAAATAAAAATATCACGCACATCGTCGATTTGTAAGTGTTTATTGTATTTCCGGTATATGTATTTCAAATGCACATTTAGATCTTTTTAGAAATGACTATGCTGACCTTCTACATGCTTGATGGCACAACATTATTGTATATCAAAACTTTTTTAAGAGGCTTATGGCTTTAAAGGTAGTGAATAATATAAATAATATAATAATATAATTCATCTCTATGTGATTTGGTAAACCGTCCCTTTTCTCATTGTTGATGTAAGAGCCCCTGAATCTTAAGAAATTGGAGGCATAAAGAGGGAAAGGGAAATAATTAGTTAGTGGAAATAATTTCAAGTTTCAATGTTTTTCATCTATATAATGAACAAAGTAATAAAACTGTTCCAATTGCATTCATTAAAACATGTTATTTTATTTATTTATATGTCAATTCATCTCTATGTGATTTTATTTGCTACACTTTAATGAATATTTTATTTTTGTAGAGCTTTGGGTGAATATAATAAGTCGCGAAGATTAAGAAAGAACAAGCCCACATGGAGCATTCCCATTGTAAGTTGTTTAGATTATATATATAGAATTTCAATTATAATTTATATGTTTTTTATCTATATAATATTTACTCATTATAATTTACATATAATATTCAATTTTAGTGTCAAAGACAACCTAAAGGTTATGAGTGTGGTTACTAGATTATGATACATATGTTGAACATTGTATCTAGTGGTCTTGTTGATTCATGGATGCTGGTATGTGATAGATTTTTTCAAAGTTAGTATTAATTAACTACTTATGATTTTTATGGTCACATGATTTAGATAACTTTATTATTTCAATGTTTATAATTAAGATATTTGGAGAATCAAAACCATTCGAAGATGAAGAAATGGTGAATGTTCGACAACGTTGTGCAAACTTGATTCTAGAACTAATAGAAAATGCTTGAAGCACTTGTATCATTTTAGTATCTTTAGACTGTTAATAGAAGATAATATTTTTTTTTTTAACTAGTGAATATTATGTAGCTCTAAATTTGATAATTTAGATTTTGTAAAAAAATTATGACTCATTGTCATTGATTTTTAAATGTAAAGCTTCGTATGAAGTTTTGTGTTTTATGGTTGAATGAGAAATTCTAGTTAATAATGTAATATGTGAAATTATGAGGATGCATATGTAAAGGGTGAAAGTTATAAAGAACAAAAAATTAAAAATTTAATTATTTAAATCGATTGGCTCATCGATAAAACAAGCGTTGTTGTAATTATATTTTAAAAATAACGGAACCTTTTACAGCGCTTTTGATGCCAAGCGCTGTAAAACAAGCGCTGTAGTAGGTCATATAACGTTTGCGCATCACGTTATAAGGCTTTTACAGCGCTTGTCAAAAAAGCGCTGTAAAAGGAAGCGCTTTCGCGTATCAGTTACAGCGCTTTTTTCACAAGCGCTGTAAAACACATGCGCTTTCATTGAATTTAACTACCTATTACAGCGCTTTTTTCACAAGCGCTGTAAAACACGTGCGCTTTCATTGAATTTAACTACCTATTACATCGCTTTTTTCACAAGCTTTGTAAAATACATGCGCTTTCATTGAATTTAACTACCTATTACAGTGCTTTTTTCACAAGCGCTGTAAAATACATCTTTCAAATAATTATATACGTTGGAAACCCTCATATCCTCTACATCTTTCAAATAATTATATACGTTGGGAACCCTAATATCCTCTACGTACTGTGCGGCCATCTACGTTGTCTAAGGTATTTTTTACACATGATCTGTTATGTTTTGTTACATATATATTAAATCTACTAAAAATTGTTATATATATATTAAATCTCTTTTACACATGATCTGTTATGTTTTGAAATTGTCAAAAAATTTCAAAAACTCATACCACATGATCTGTTCTGTTTTGAAATAGTTAGTTGATATTGGTTTCTTTTTGAAACTTGTTGATATGTTTTGAAAGCTTATTATTTTTGTTACTGCATTTATATAGGTGGTATAATATGGATAGGAAATGGATTTCAGCCAATCGATTGTCAAAAGAGTATGAAATTGGAGTGAAGGAGTTTGTTGAGTTTGCAGTGAAGAATGCAAAAGATCCAAATAGAGTAGTTTGTCCTTGTTTAAAATGTTGTTTTGGAAAACGTGTTAGAGAAGATGAATTAGAAGGACATCTAGTATGTTAGAGAAGATTGCAAAAGCAGTTGAAGAAGATCTTCAAGATTGTCCTAAAATGTTTGAAAGTTTGTTGAGTGATGCAGAGAAAGAATTATATAATGGTTGTACTAAATTCACAAGACTGTCAGCGATATTAAAGTTGTACAACTTAAAAGCGAGTAATGGATGGTCTGATAAAAGCTTTACAGAATTATTAACACTCATAAAAGATATGTTGCCAGATGATAATGAACTTCCCAGTCGAACCTACGAGGCTAAATAGATTTTGTGTTCTATTGGAATGAGTTACGAAAGGATTCATGCGTGTCCTAACGATTGCATTTTATTTCGAAACGAATATGAACTACTTAAGGCGTGTCGGAAATGCAATGTCTCTCGATATAAGAAGAAAGAATCTACTCCAGCAAAAGTCGTGTGGTATTTTCCTATAATACCAAGATTTAGGCGCATGTATCACAGTGAAGAACATTCAAAACACTTGACATGGCATGCAGATGAAAGAATTAGAGATGGAATGTTTCGACACCCTGCAGATTCCCCACAATGGGCAAAAATTGATCACGAGTATCCTGAATTCGGGATAGAGTCAAGAAATCTAAGACTTGCACTTTCTACTGATGGAATGAATCCACATGGTCTTCAAAGCATCTCACATAGCACGTGGCCTGTGATTTTGGTAATATATAACCTACCTCCCTGGTTATGTATGAAGCGTAAGTTTATGATGTTGTCTCTGTTAATTTCTGGACCCAAACAACCGGGGAATGATATCGACGTATACTTGACTCCTTTAATTGAAGATTTAAAAATTATGTGGGAGACAGGTGTGGAAGTTTATGATGGGTATAGGAAAGAGTGTTTCAATTTGAGGGCTATGTTGTTCGGCACAATTAATGATTTTCCAGCATATGGTAATTTATCAGGATATAGCATTAAAGGTCAGTGTGCATGTCCTATATGTGAAGAGAGTACAAATTGGATGCGGTTGAAACATTGTAAGAAGAATGTGTTTCTTGGACATCGTAGATTTTTACCTTATAGTCATCAGTATCGTGGGTGGAGAAATGCATTCAATGGAAAATCAGAGGAAGGTAAAGCTCCTTTAGCACCGACTGGATATCAAATACTTGAAAAAGTACAAGGTTTGACCAATAAATTTGGCAAACCTTTTGCGGGAGAGCTGGTGAAAACTGGGTGGAAGAAAAAGTCAATTTTCTTTGAATTGCCATATTGGAAGTCATTGTATGTAAGACATTTCCTCGATGTGATGCATATTGAAAAAAATGTATTTGAAAGTGTTATTGGTACGTTACTCAATGTTCCACGAAAGTCTAAAGATGGCGTCAATGCAAGATTGGACTTGGTCGATATGGGAATAAGAAATGAACTGGCTCCAGTAAAGAAAGGAAATCGCACATATCTACCTCCAGCCGCTCATACTCTATCTAGAAAGGAAAAAATTGTTTTATGTAAATTTCTACACGAAGTTAAAGTTCCAGAAGGATACTCTTCGAACATTAAAAATTTGGTTTGTATGAAAGACCTCAAGTTAAAAGGTTTGAAGACCCATGATTGTCATATTATAATGGAGCATTTGCTACCAATAGGTATACGTTCCATTTTACTTGAAAAAGTTCGCCTAGCCTTAACTAGATTATGTTTCTTCTTCAGGGAAATTTGTATAAAGTGATCGACCCTCAAAAATTACCGACATTGCAGAGGGAAATTGTTGTTACTTTGTGTGAGCTTGAAATGTATTTCCCACCATCGTTTTTTGATATAATGGTTCACCTTACTGTTCATCTGGTTAAGGAGACACAACTTTGTGGGCCAGCTTATATGAGATGGATGTATCCGATAGAACGATATATGAAAATATTAAAAGGGTACGTAAAAAGTAGAAGTTGACCAGAAGGTTGTATTGCTGAACGATACATTGTTGAAGAGGCTGCTGAATTTTGTACTGAATATCTGTCCAATGTTGAATCCATAGGGCTTCCCATGTCTCGTCATTCGGGAAGACTATCAGGAGAAGGGATAACTGGAAGGAGACTACTGACTATATCAAGGACAGAATGGGAGCAGACACAATTGTATGTTCTGCACAATGATGATGAGGTTCAACCGTATGTTACAATACACATTGATCAGTTATCTCGTTTGAACATGAATAGGGAATCAAAATTGGATAACTCGAGAGCACAATCGAAGTTTTGTAACATGGTTAAAAAATCACATAATGTCAAAATTTGATATAGACCCCGGATCAATTTCAAATAGATTGAGGTGGCTAGCAAATGGTCCGAGCTTACATGTCTTTTCTTACACTGGTTATGTTATTAACGGCTACACATTTTATACCAAAGAACAAGATGATAAGACCACTATGCAAAATAGTGGAGTCACTCTCGGAGCTGAAGCGATGCATGTCTCAAGTGCAAAAGACAAAAACCCAATATATGCAAATCTATCATATTTTGGGGTTATCGAGCGCATATGGGAGTTAGACTACACAATGTTTCGTTACAGCGCTTTTTAAGATAAGCGCTGTAAAATGTCTCTTTATTTTTATTTTGTGTTTGGTTTATTTGGGTTGGGATGACATTAAAAACTTTTTATCATTGTTTATTGGATTAAAAATATTGTTATCATTGTCTTTCACAATACTTTAGGAGATGATGAATTATTAGAAATGAGAACTTCTGAAGAATCTATATATATATGCACTGAGCAAAAGAGAATCTCTCTATTCAGTTCAGTTTAGTTGATGTAAATTACTAATTTATATTCAGTTCAGTTCATGTAAATCAAGCTAAATATAAAACACTCATTGTTACATGAACTTGGTATAAAACACTCAAATCAGCTAAATATAAGCAGAAAATAAATTAATCAGAAAATAAATTAATCAGAACTTAGTATAAACACTCATCATGATCATCTCTAAGATATAAACCATCATCAGTTGAATCAATTTCATGTGGTTGTTGTGATGTTGCAAATAAAGATCATTACCAACATCTTCATCATTATTGTTATCATCACTTATTTTATTGGTCGATAGGACAACAGACCATTTATCATTAGAAGGATCAGTGACATAAAACACTTGTTGAGCTTGCGACGCTAAAATAAAAGGCTCGTCTTTGTATCCCACCCTATAAAAATCGACAAGCAAGAATCCTGATCATCAATCCGAACGCCATTATTATTATCGACCCACTTGCAACCAAATATGGGAATACGAA
>PGTU02003930.1:0-11180 GCA_002896215.2 Cicer echinospermum
AAAAAAGAGAGATTCTTACTCCCCGAAACCTAAACCTGAAAACCTTAAACCTAAATCCAAGTAACCCTGAAACTTCGAAGCCCAAAACCCTAAACCCAAAAACCTAAACCACTAAGACCCTATAACCTGAAACAATAAACCGCGAAAAAGCAAATTCCTAAACGCGAAACAAACCCGTAAAACCGAATGACGAAAAGCCTTAACCTGAACCCACTTAACCCGAAATCTAAATCGTTAACCTGAATCCCTAATCCTGAAATCCTTATTCTCGAAACCGCCTAAACTACACATGAGAAACCTATACCTAGACAACAAAAACCCAAGAACCCTGTAAACCTAAATCCTAAACCCGAACACGAAAACCTAAATGAAACGCCATATTGAAACCTTTATGAATCCATATAACATCTTATATTCTTCTTGAAACCTTCTAAACCCTAAACCTTTTACTCTAAATCCAGAAGCCCTAAACTTCTAAATCTCTTAATACCCAAGATACCTAATAAACCCTAACACTTAACTACCCATAAACCTCGAAAAACTCACAATCTCTATAACCCGAATATCCGTAAAATATTCCGAATTCTTGGAACCGCTTTAATCTTGAACCTATCTTGAATAATCCCTTATGACATTAAAACTCTGAGTAAACTTAAACTTCTGATAATCCATTAACTCCAAAATATCTAAATATTCAAATCTCTAATACCGGTGATATCCTAAATGCTTAAACCTTTGATATTCCCTAAATTTCGAAACCCTAAACTAAATTTGAAACCCAAAAACCCGATAACTGCTTAACCCAAAACCCAAATCCGAAACCCGTAAACCCTAAAACATAAACCCAAAAATTAAACTCGAAATCCTAAGATCCAAAAATGTAAACTGAAACCCTAAACCCGAAATCCTAAATGCTAAACTTGATCCAATCCAAAACCCTAAACACGACACCCATTAACATAGAAACCCTGAAAACTCGAAACCGCTAAATTAGAAATCTTACTCCCGAAACCCAAACCTGAAACCTAAACCTAAATCCAGTAACCTAAACCGAAGCCCAAAACCCTAAACCAAAAACCTCAACCATAAACCCTAAACCTGAAACCATAAACCCGAAAAGCAATTCCTAAACCGAAAACCCAAAACCGTAAAACCGAAATCAGAAGCCTTAACCTGAACCACTTACTTGAAACCCTAACCCGTAACCCTTAAACCTAAACCATTAAAACCCAAATATTAAACTCGAAACCTAACCCAAAAAATCTAAACTCGAAAACCCTAAACCCAAAAAGTTCTAAACTCGAACCCTAAATTAAGAAAATCTTAATCGCCGAAACCTTAAACCTGAAACTTAAACCTAAATCCACTAACCCTAAGACTCGGAAGCCAAAGCCCTAAGACGCCTAAAATCTAAACCATAACACCCAAACCACTAACCTGAAACCATAAACCCGAAAAGCGAACTCCTAAATCGAAACCAAAACCGTAAAACTGAAATACGAAACCCTTAACCTGAACCACTTATCTTGAAACCCTAAACCCAAACACCCTAAACCTGAACACTAAAATCGGAACTTAAACTCGAAAATTCTAAACCAAAAATCTAAACTCGAAACCTTATACCTGAAATGCTAAATGCTAAACCTGAAACCTTGATTCCAACCCCTAAATCCGAACCCTAAACCCTAAAAACGCTTAACCTGAAACCTGAAACCCTAAACCTAAAACTCTAATCATGAAACCATAAACCCTAAACCCAAAACTAGAAACCCTATACCTAGAACCAAAAAACCCAATACCCAAACTGAAACGCGAAAACCTAACCCCAAAACCTCAAACCCTAACCCGAAACCCAAAAACTCTAAACCCGAAACCAAAAACTCTAAATCTGAAATCCTAAACCCGAACCATAAACCCGAAAACCCTAAACATGAATCCCGAGACTCTAAACCTGAAACCCTAAACCCAAAACCGTAATCCTGAAACACTTAACCAGAAGGCCTAACCACGAAACCCTTAACTCGAAACCCTAAAACTAAAACTTTAATGTTGGAAACCCTAAACCCCGAAACTCGAAACCCAAAACAAGAAACCTTAAACCTTAATCCAGAAACCCTAAACCCAAAACCCTAAACCCAAAATCCTAAACTAGAAATCCCAAAACCTGAAAACCCTAAACCTGATACCTAAACTCGAAACCGAAATCTTAAACCCGAATCCCTAATCATGAACCCTAAACCCTAAAACCTAAACTTGAAACCCGAAACTCAACCCAAAACAAGAAACTTTAAACGTAAATCAAGAAACTCGAAACCCTAAACCCAAAACCATAAACACAAAATCCGAAACAAGAAATTCTATACCCGAAACCAAAAAATCCTAAATCCCAAATCACTTAATCCGTAACCAGAAACCCTAAATCAAAAAAATCTCTAAAACCCGAAATCCAAAATGCTAAACCTTGAAACCCTAATCCAGAACCCTAATCTGAAACCCTAAACCCTGAACCCGAAACGCTTTACCCTGAAACCTTAAACTCAAAACCCTATACCTCATAAACCCTAAATCTTAAACCCTAAATCGTAAACCGTAAACCATTAAACCGTAAATCCTAAACCCAAAACTCTAATCCCCAAAACTCTAAATCCAGACCCTAAACTTGAATCCCAAAAACCCTAACCCTTAAACCAAAAATCTAAAACTCGAAAACCTTAAACCCGAAATCCTCAATGCTAAACCTGATACCCAAATCAAAAACCCTAAACACAAAACCCAAAACATGAAACCGTAACCTCGAAACCCTAAATCGGAAACCTTAATCCTAAAACCCTAAACCTGAAACCTTAAACCTAAATCCAGAAACACTAAACTCGAACCGTAAACCCTAAACCCAAAATCCTATACCCTAAACCCTAAACCCCAAAATCCTAAACCCTAAACCCTAAACCTGAACCCTAAACCCGAAAACCAAAAATCCTAAATTTTGAAACCCTAAACCAAAATCCGAAACCCTTAACATGAACCCTAATATTGGAAACCTAAACCCGAAACCCTAAACAAAAACCCTAAAACCTGAAAACACTAAACTCGAAACTATAACTCGAATCCTAAACCCAAAAATCTAAAACTCGAAACCCTAAACCCGAAACCCTAAATTCGAATACTAAACCCTAAACCCGAAAGCTTAAACCTAAAACCTGAAACCCTGAACCTGAAACTCTAATCATGAATCCCTAAACCCTAAACCCAAAACTAGAAACTCTATACCTAGAACCAAAAACCCAAAATCCGTAACGCGCGAAAATCTAAACCCCAAACCTCAAACCCTAAACCCGAAACCCAAAACTGTAAACTCGATACCAAAAACTGTAAACCCGAAACCCTAATCTGAAACCCTAAACTTAAACCCTAATCCTGAAACCCTAAACACGAAACCTTTAAACTCGAAACCCAAAATTAAACCTTAATGTCGAAACCCTAAACCCTAAATCCTGAAACTCGAAACCCTAAACGCAAAACCGTAAACCCAAAACTTAAACAAGAAATTCTATACCCGAAACCCTAAACCCAAAACTCTAAACCTGAAAACACTAAACTCGAAACTTAAACCGAAATCCTAAACCCTAAACCTAAACTAAACCCTAAATCTGAAAACCCTAAACCCGAAACCTTATACTTGAATCCCGACACCCTAAACCTGAAACTCAAACCTAAAACCCTAATCCTGAAACACTTAACTCTAAACCCTAAACACGAAACCCTTAACTTTAAACCTTAATGTTGAAACCCTAAACCCGAAACCCAAAACCCGAAACTCGAAACCCAAAACCAGAAACCTTAAACCTAAATTCAGAAACTCTAAAGT
Organism: Cicer echinospermum; assembly: GCA_002896215.2. Lineage (NCBI taxonomy): Eukaryota > Viridiplantae > Streptophyta > Magnoliopsida > Fabales > Fabaceae > Cicer > Cicer echinospermum. The sequence continues at coordinate 3,866 of PGTU02003930.1, forward strand.
CGACACTCAAAACCCAAAAACCCTAAACCTAATACCCTTAACTCAAAACCCAAAAATCCTTAACCTGAAACCCTAATATCGAAACCCGAAACCCTAAACCCGAAACCAGAAGCTTTAAACCTAAATTCAGAAACGCTATACTCGAAACCCTAAACCCAAAATCCTAAACGAGAAATCTTAAACCCTGAAATCCTAAACTAAAATTCTAAATCCTAAACCCTAAACTCGAAATCTAAAACCGTTAACCTGAATCCCTAATCCTGAAATCCTTATCCCGAAACCCTAAACCCAAACATAGAAACCGATACCTAGAACAAAAAACCCCAAAACCCGAAACCCTAAAATCATAAACCCGAAACTCGAAACCCTAAACATGAAACCCTAAACTTGAAACCCTAAATCAGAAACCTTAATCCTTGAAACCCTAAACCTAAAACCTTTAACCTAAATCCAGAAACCCTAAACTCGAAATCCTAAACCCAAAACCCAAAACCCTAAACCTTAAACCCTAAACCTGAAAACCAAAATCCTAAACCCAAAACCTTAAAACCGAATCTGGAACGCTTAATCTGAAACCCTATCTTGAAACCCTAAACATTAAACTCGAAACTTAAACCCGAAATCCTAAACCCAAAAATCTAAATTCAAAATCCTAAAACTGAAATCCTAAATGCTAAACCATGAAACCCTAATTCCGAAACCCTTAAATTTGAAACCCAAAACCCGAAACGCTTAACCCAAAACCCTAAATCCGAAATCCTAAACCCTAAACCATAAACCCAAAAATCTAAACTCGAAATCCTAAATCCAAAAATGTAAACTAGAACCCTAAACCCGAAATCCTAAATGCTAAACTTAAAATCCTAATCCCAAAACCCTAAACACGAACACCCATAACTTGAAACCCTAAACTCGAAACCCTAAATTAGAAATCTTACTCCCGAAACCCTAAACCTGAAACCTTAACCTAAATCCAGTAACCCTAAACTCGAAAGCCCAAAACCCTAAACCCAAAAACCTAAACCATAAACCCTAAACCTGAAACCTAAAACCCGAAAAGCAAATTCCTAAACCGAAACCCAAAACCGTAAAACCGAAATACGAAAGCCTTAACCTGAACCACTTAACCCGAAATCTAAATCGTTAACCTGAATCCCTAATCCTGAAATCCTTATTCCCGAAAACCCTAAACCCAAACATAGAAACCATATACCTAGAACAAAAAACCCAAAACCCGAAACCCTAAATCCCTAAACCCGAAACTCGAAACCCTAAACATGAAACCCTATACTTGAAACCCTAAATCAGAAACCTTAATCCTGAAACCCTAAACCTAAAACCTTTAACCTAAATCCAGAAACCCTAAACTCGAAATCTTAAACGCAAAACCTGAAACCCTAAACCTTAAACCCTAAACCCGAAAACCAAAAACTCATAAACCCGAAACCTTAAAACTCTAAATCCGGAACGCTTAATCTGAAACCCTAATCCACGAAACCCTAAACATTAAACTCGAAACTTAAACTCGAAATCCTAAACCCAAAACCTAAATTCAAAATCCTAAACCGGATACCTAAATGCTAAACCTGAAAAACCCTAATTTCGAAACCCTAAATTTGAAACCCAAAACCCGAAACCCTTAACCCAAAAACCCTAAATCCAGAAACCCTAAACCCTAAACCATAAACCAAAAAATCTAAACTCGAAATCCTAAATCCAAAAACCCTAAACACCCATGAAACCCTGAAACCCTAAATTACCCGAATCCTAATGCTAAACTAAAATCCTAATCCCAAAATCCCTAAACACGACCACCCGGAAACATGAAACCCTGAACTCGAAACCCTAAATTAGAAACTCGAAACCCTAAACCCAAAACCTGAAACCTTAAACCGAAACCAGAAACCCTAAACTCGAAACCAAAAAACCTAAAAACCCAAAAAACTTAACTAAACCATAAACCCTAAATCAAACCTAAATTGAAACAATCCCGAAACCAAATGCAAACAAATTCCTAAAATCCCAAAACCCAAAACCGTAAAAACCGAAATAACGAAAGCCTTAAACAGAAACCACTTATCTTGAAACCCGAAACCCTAAACCCTATCTTGAACCCTAAACCATAAACCCTGAAACCTAAACTCGAAACCCTAAACCCTAAAATCCGGAAACCTGAAACCCTGAACCAAAACGCTAAACTTGAAACCCTAAACCCGAAATCCAACGAATCCTAAATGCCTAAACTTGAAACCTTAAAACCGAACATTGAAACGCTCTAAATCTGAACCCTAAATCTTGAAATCTTAATCCCGAAAACATTAAACTCGAACTTTAAACCTAATCCACTAAACCCTAAACTAAAAGCCCAAAGCCCAATTCAAAATCCTAAACCATAAACCCTAAAATGAAACCAAACGCTGAACCCCAATTTCCTAAACGAAACCAAACCGTTGTAACCCAAAATACGAAACGCTTAACCTGAACCACTTTCTTAAATCCAACCCAACACCCTAAACCTGAAACACTAAAACCGGAAACTAATCTCGAAAATTCTAAACCCAAAAATCTAAAACTCGTAACCCTATACCTGAAATGCTAAAATGTAAACTCGAAACCTAAATTCCAGAACCTAAATCCGAAACCCTAAACCCTGAACCCGAAACGCTTAACCTGAAACCTGAAACCTAAACCTAATACCTGAAACCATAAACCCTAAAGTCCTTATACCTAAACCGTTAAATGCCTAAACCGAAAAACTCTAGAAATGCTAACCAAAACTCAAATCAAACTAAACACGACCCCAAACATGAATCCGTAAACTCGAAACCCTAAACCCTTAATCCTACCCAACCTGAAACCTTAAACCTAAATCCAGAAACCTAAACCACCCGAAAATCCCTAAACCAAATCCCTAACCCTAAACCTGGAATCCGACACCTAAACCTGAAACTCTAATCTAAACCCTAATCCTGAACAAATCCCGAAACCTTAACTTGAAACCCTTAAAACCCGAATGTTGAAACTCGAACCCCAAACTCGAGAAACCTTAAACCTAAATCCAGAAACTCTAAACTCAACACTCAAATTCCGAACCCTAAACCTGATACCATTAACTCGAACACAAATCCTAACCTGAACCCTAATATTGAAACCCGAAACAGAAACTTTAAACCTAATCCAGAACCCTATACTCGAAACCCTAAACACAAAATTCCTAAACCAGAAATCTTAACCTGAAAATCCTAAACTCGAAACCCTAAACTCAAAATTCTAAATCCTAAACCTAAACCCGAAATCTGAAAACCGTTAACCTGAAAAGCTAACCCTGAAATCCCGAAACTCAACCCCAAACATAGAAAGACTTTAACCTAAATCAAGAAAACCCAAAACCCGAAACCCTAACTCCGAAACCATGAAACCCTACACTTTAAACCCTAAAAGAAACCTTAATCCTGAAACCCTTAACTAAAACCTTAGTAAACCAGAAACCCTAAACTCGAAAAAATCTAAACCCGAAATTCCTAAATGCTAAACCTGAAACCCTAATCCCGAAACCAAACCCAAAATCCGAACCCTAAACCCTGAATCCGAAACGCTTAATCTTGAAACCTTAAATCCCTAAACCCGAAACATAAACTCTAAACTTAAACCCTTGAAATCCTAAACCCAAAATTTAAATTCAAAATCCTAAACCTGAAACTCTTAAATGCTAAACCTGAAACCTAATCAGAAACCCTAACTTGAAACCCAAAACGCTACAACTAAAACCCAAAACCCTAAAACAATAACCAAAATTCTAAACTCGACCCTAAATGCTCGAAATCCTCGAAACCCTAAATCAAAAAACTAAATCACAACACACCCATAAAACATGAACCTCTAAACTCGAAACCCTTAATTCGGAAACTTAATCCTAAAACCCTAAACCTGAAACCTTAAAACCTAAATCCAGAAATAACCTAAACTCGAAACCCGTAAAGCCCTAAACCTCTTAAATCCTAACCATAAACCCTAAACCCTAAAACCATAAAACCCAAACCTTAAGGCTGAAACCCCAAAACCCGAAAACCCAAAACCGTAAATACTGAAATACGAAACCCTTAACCCGAACCACTTATCTTGAAACCCTAAACCCAACACCCTAAACCGAAACACTAAAATCAGAACCTTAAACTCGAAATTCTAAACCCGAAAATCTATAACTCGAAGAATCCTATACCCAAAAATGCTAAACTCGAAACCCTAACCCGAAACGCAAAATCCCGATTGCCAAAATGCCTAACCCTAAACGCTTAACCTGAAACCTGAAACCCTAAACCTGAAACTCTAATTAGAAACCCTTAACCCTAACCCAAAACTTAGAAACCCTATAACCTAGACCCAAAAACCCAATACTCGGAACGCGAAAATCTAAACCCCAAACCTCAAACCCTAAACCCTAAACCCAAAACTCTAAACCTCATAGAAACTGAAACCCGAACCCTAAATCTGAAATCCTAAACCGAAACCCTAAACCTGAAACCCTAAACACGAAACCGCTCTAAATTGAAACCTGAAACCCTAACCAAAACCGTGAATCGAAACCCAAACCCTAACCTGAAAACCTTAAACCTATTATCCAGAAACGCTAAACCCGAAACCTGAAACCTGAACCAAAACCCTAAACGGAAAACCCTAAATCTGATACCCTAAACCCAAACCTTAATTGAATCCCGACACCCTAAACCTGAATCTCTAAAACTAAAACCCTAATCCTGAAACACTTAACTCTTAAACCTAAACACGGAAACCTTAACTTGAAACCCTAAGAAAGGGAAACCTTAATGTTGAAACCTAAACCCGAAACCCAAAACCCGAAACTCGAAAACCCAAAACCAGATAACCTTACCTAAATCCAGAAACTCTTAAACTCGACACTCAAAACCCGAAACCCTAAACCTAATACCCTTTAACTCGAAACTCAAATCCTTAACCTGAAACCTAATATCTGAAACCCGATACCCTAAACCCGAAACTGAAGCTTTAAACCTAATTCAGAAACGCCTATACTCGAAACCCTAGAACCCTAAAATCCTAAAGACCCTAATCCTGAAACCCTAAACTAAAACTCTAACTCCGTAAACCCTAAACTCGAAATCTTAAACCGTGTAACCTGAATCCCTAAATCCTAAATCCTGAAACTCGAAAACCTTAAACGCAAACATAGTAAACCCAAAATCTTCGAACAAGAAACCCAATACCGAACCCTAATCATAACCCGAACCAAAACTCTAAACATGAAACACTAAAACTCGAAACCTTAAACCAGAAATCCTAAACCCTAAACCCTAAACCGTAAACCGTAAACCCTAAACCCTAAACCTGAAACCCTAAACCCGAAACCTGTATACTTGAATCCCGACACCCTAAACCTGAAACTCTAAAACTAAAACCCTAATCCTGAAACAACTTAATCTAAACCCTAAACACGAAACCCTTCACTTGAAACCTTTTCAAATGAAACCTTAATGTTGAAACCCTAAACCCGAAACCCTAAAAACCCGAAACTCGAAACCCAAAACCAGAAACCTTAAACCTAAATTCAGAAAACTCTTAAAGTCGACACACAAAACCTTAAAACCCTAAACCTAATACCCTTAACTCGAAACCCAAAAATTAAGAATACTTACCTGAAACCCTAATATCGAAACCCGAAACCCTAAACCGAAACCAGAAGACTTTAAACCCTAAATTCAGAAACGCTATACTCGAAACCCTAAAAACCCAAAAATCCTAAACCAGAAATCTTAAACCTGAAATCTAAACCCGAAAAGCAAATTCCTAAACCGAAACCCCAAAACCGTAAAACCGAAAATTAACCTGAACCACTTAACCCGAATCTAAATCGTTAACCTGAATCGCCTAATCCTGAAATCTTATCGGGCGAAAACGCCTAACCCAAACATAGAAACCGTATACCTAGAACAAAAACACCCAAAACGCCAAAACCCGAAACCCTAAATCTAAACCCGAAACTCGCAAACCTAAACATGAAACCTATACTTGAAACCCTAAATCAGAAACCATTTAATCCTGAAACCTAAACCTAAAACCTTTAACCTAATCAGAAACGCCTAAACTCGAAATCTTAAACCCAAAATCCCAAAACCTAAAACCTTAAACCCTAAAACCCGAAAACCAAAATCCTAAACCGAAACCTTAAAACCGAATCGGAACGCTTAATCTGAACCCTAATCTTGAAACCCTAAACATTAAACTCGAAACTTAAACTCGAAATCTAAAACCAAAAATCTAAATTCAAAATCCTAAACCTTGAATCCTAAATGCTAAACCTGAAACCCTAATTCGAAACCCTAAATTTGAAACCCAAAACCTAATAAACCGAACCCCTAAACCTTAAACGCATAAACCGCAAAAATCTAACTGAAACCCTACATCCAAAAATGTAAATTGGAACCCTAAACCCGAAATCCTAATGCTAAACTTGAACATCCTAATCCCAACCCTAAACCCGACACCCATAACATGAACCCTAACTCAAAACCTCGATGAGAATGCTTACCCCGAACACTAACCTGAACACCTTAAACCTAAATCAAGTAACCCAAACTCGAAGCCCAAAACCTCTACCCAAATCACTAACATAACCCTAACCTGAACCATAAACCCGAAAAAGCACAATTCCCTACCGAAACCCAAAACCGTAAAACCGGACAATAAGAACGCCTTAACCGTAAACCACTTATCTGAACCCTAAGCCTGAAACAGCTAAATCGGAACTCTAAACATCAATCCTAAACACAAATCTAACTCGAAACCCTATACCCGAAATCCTAAATGCTAAACCTGAAACCTTGATTCCAAAACCCTAAATCCGAGACCCTAAACCCTAAACCCGAAACGCTTAACTTTAAACCTGAAACCCTAAACCTAAAACTCTATTCATGAAACCATAAACCCTAAACCCAAAACTAGAAACCCTATACCGAGAACCAAAAACCCAATACCCAAAAAGTGAAACGTGAAAACTTAAACCTCAAACCTCAAACCCTAAACCCGAAACCCAAAACTCTAAACCCGAAACCAAAAACTCTAAATCCGAAATCCTAAACCCGAAACCATAAACCCGAAACCCTAAAGTTGAATCGCGAGACTCTAAACCTAAAACCCTAAACCCAAAACCGTAATCCTGAAACACTTAACCTGAAAGCCTAACCACGAAACCCTTAACTCGAATCCCTAAAACTAAAACTTAAATGTTGAAATCCGAAACTCGAAACCCAAAACAAGAAACCTTAAACCTTAATCCAGAAAC
>PGTU02003933.1:0-16534 GCA_002896215.2 Cicer echinospermum
ATATATATATATATAATGTGTTTGTTAATACTAATAATCACATTTATTTGATAGTGCCTTACAAGTTTTCCGAGCTCAAATGGGTGTTACAGTGTCGAAGCAAAAGTCAAATAAATCACATGGATTCCAATAAAGGTTTGAAATATATGCCTTTAAAATTTCATTAACAATCAATACACAAGTATTGTATTCATTTATTTCTTACATATATATATATATATATATATATATGTATTTGTTAATACTAATAATCACATTTATTTGATAGTGCTTTACAAGTTTTCCGAGCTCAAATGGGTGTTACAGTGTCGAAGCAAAAGTCAAATAAATCACATGGATTCCAATAAAGGTTTGAAATATATGCCTTTAAAATTTCATTAACAATCAATACACAAATATTTATTGACTTATATGTTTTATTTTATAGTGCCCTTTGCGATTCATGAAAAAGATTGTTGATATAATCCCAGAAAGAGATCTAACTGAAATAAAGGAATGCACCTATTACAGCGTTTTTTTTAAAAAGCGCTGTAAAACTAGTACATCAAGCAGCACGTTTTCAGAAGGGATTTACAACGCTTTTTTATTTTAAAGAGCGTTGTTGCATCATTTTACAACGCTGGATTCTACAGCGTTTTTTTTTTTTTTTTGAAAAAGCGCTGTAAAATACTATTTTTGGCGTAGTGAATAATAATAATAATAATAATAATAATAATAATAATAATAATAATAATAATAATAATAATAATAATAATAATAATTGCAGGCTGATTCATATCGAACTGGATGCTATAATTTACATTGCTCAGGATTTGTTCAAAACTAAGCAAAAAGATTGCACTTGGAGCTTCAATATATCCAACTTCTTCATATAATGGCCGTCAATTTGATATTACCTTAACGATCTAGAAGGTAATTTTTTCCTCTTAGAAAATTAGCAAATCTTAGAAAATTATGGATCATTTGGTAGATATTAATTTCTCTATTTTCCTCTTGTTTTTTTTACAATTTTATTTTTTTTTCTAATAATAATGTGTGAGATTTGGCCATTAAAGTTTGTTATTTTACTTGATCAAAGCCACTAAAGTTATAAAAAAAAAGGTAAATCCAGAGTCAAAATTGTAGATATAAGTCTATTTGGCTAGGTTATTATAACAGTTTTCACAATATAATATTTTTCTATTGAATAATTGTCACATTTACAACAGAAAAATCGGCACATTTAATTTTTTATTATAATTTAATTGTTTTTTGTAATTTTCTCTCTAATTAATACTATTTATGTTACTCACAAGTTATTATTTTTATTTTTTATTACAATAATGAGAAATTAATTAAAAATGTTACTGATGATCAATAAAGTTAATTTGATAAAATAAATTATTTTATTTGTTTTGTTTATAAATTTATATTAATTTGTGTAAAATAATATAATAAATGAGACAGTAATGTAGTATGACAGAAGCAAAATAAAAGACAAACCAAATAAATTTTCTAATGCGATCCGTCTTATTGAGTTTATTTATCACTTTTATAATGAGCAAAAATATATAGTATTTAAGCACACATAAAAAAAATATGATTTTTTTTAAACACCAATCTGAAGTAAATTAATTATTTTATTATTATTAAAAAAATATATTTTTTTATGAATATATCTAAACACTATACATTTTCTTTTGGTAATTATGCAAAACGTACTCTCTAACTAATTTATTTCTTTTCTCCTACTATGTCAAATGTACTTAAAGGTAATTAATATAAAATTAGTATAATAAACTAGAATTCTTTAACTACAAAATTCTATTTTGGCATGATTTGTTATATATTCTTATGTTCAAATTTAAGTTCTTATAATTATAATTATTATTATTATTATTATTTATTTACAGGCCATCCATTCATATAAACTAGACTTATTGTAAATTCTTAATAGTGGTTCATCAAGTGAACTGAATAATTGCAAATAATATTACAACGATAGTACCGAATGTCAAACTCAAGAATTGTATTATACTATTGAATTAGGTTTAGTTACTAAAATTGAACAAAAAATTATGAATTGATTTAGTAGCTTTTCAACTAACAAGAGTGAAACTGCCGAAATTTAAAATAATAAAATGTCAAGGAGTTGTACTTCGAATCCAGTCTTGATTCCTAATTTATGAAATTCTTTATAGAACAATTATCGATATTTTGACTATTCTTGTCCTAATTCCTTAGTGACAAAACATTTAAGTCTAACGTAACCCTTAATTCTTTAATAGATTTATGATTATAGATAAGCCTTAACGTACAAGAATTGTTGTATTGATCTATCGCCCAATTTGTGAATATTTCTATTGGTTTCATGACCTCTATCTACTCCTATACTACTATATCATGAAATTTCTCATCTCAAGCATTCGCACATTCCACTTATGCTTCAAAATATGAATCGTATAATAGTTTAGCGATGATCAAGCAATAAAAATCATTAAGCACATAGATGAGAAAAATAATTCAACAAACTCATTCATATAACCAAAAATGAATTTTAAAAAAAAAATTCATCTTGTTCTACTTATTCCCAACAATGAATTGTTTATCTACTCATCCTTAACCTATATAGAAGTAATAGAGTTTGAAAGATGACACGTAAAAACAAAAAAGAAAGTAGAATTTCAACCTCTTGTTAGAATCAAGTTGGTTTGAAGAACTATGACCATACTTGTTTTGATGACATCAAAATCAATTTGTGGGAACAATTTAAATCACTAATATTTTAATTAAGTGTGTAGTTCCCTGATCAAGTGAGTTTTGTAAGATCTTATGCTATATCCTATAATGATTGAACTTAGACAAAGGAACACCAAAATTTTGTTTATATTCTCTATTTTAAAGTTTGGTAAACGCGCTCTAACACACAACTCTGGTGACTTTGATAATGAGAGCAATGCTCTGTATAGGTGGAATCTGATAATGCAAGCAACACTCTCTTTATGATGACTCTGGAAATGCAAGCAATGCTTTGGCTTTATTGCCTCTAATAAATGCAACTATGCTCTAATTCATCTGCCACCAATGACTATAACAAGCATTTGTTCGTCTGCCTATGGTGAACGCAACAAGCATATATTCATCTGCCTCTGATAATCTTGACAAGCAAGTGATTGTTTGTCTCTGATAATCATATCAACTATTTGATTGTCTGAGTCTTATTTGTGACACCCTAAACCCAAATTGAAATAAAAAGTAAAATGCACTAGTTTTGAAAGAGATTCGCAGCGGTTCCAAAATCGAGTATAAAAATTATTCCTTTTAAACTATAAGGTTTAGGACGTCACATTCACCCTTACACAAAATACTTGCATAAAAATTTTCAACTTAAAAATCCTTTAGTATCGAATAGAATTGAGGCTTATTAAATAAAAATTTCCGACATAAATACACGTTCTAAACTTATAGACAATTAATTTCTACATCCGAATAAAAGATAAAAATAACACAATTGATCGAATGAATTTACAAAAATCTAAATTAGCTCATAACTCAACAAAATACGACAAATTACTCCCACCCAGTATCACCTATTAGAGCGTGGATCACCAATCGATAACCTGAAATGACTGCGCTCTCTCAAGCGCCAAACACAAGCAACGAGGGGTGAGCTTCGAAAACATGTAATAGTATAAATAACATGAGAAGAACACGTAAAATATATTAAACACCGTATTATATCAAATCACAATCAACAAGAATAATCAAGGTAAAATATTGATACAACCCACAACATCAAGTAAGTAACCAAACAAATCAAGTAATATTATGCATGCTCTTATACTCTAGACTCCTTCTTTTTCTTTGGTACCATTCTAACTCTGAAGTACTTGGTTAGGAGGCTTGATACTATGCCACCATGCAAGTGGACGGACAATTCAATTTGGCCGTGTCCTCATAGATCCACTCAACTTAACCCGAGACACATATACGCGACAGTCGAGGTAAACGTGTGTTGCATGGTAGATCCCGACATTTAGAGTGCTACCTCCAAGTCACCTAGGAGTTCCCCACCCGAATACCTCCAAGGTCTAACAATCTTGCCCTAAGGCTCAGCAGCAGACCGCCACGATCAGGCTCATTCAATTGTACTTCTCCGGAATCACTAGGCTTGTCAGGCCCTACCTATATGATGACCAAATAATCTCCACTTTAAAACTTATTAACATCTATTTTCTCCCCTTGTTGGCCTAGGTTACTCACTCTATTGAGAGAACCATCATTGGCACATGTCGAATTCATCACTATTCAATAAAATGCAATATGCATTTCTTGATATTCATCAAGGCGATAACATCATAAGTCAACAAACAATCATCTGTTGAGACAAAATCTCAATTTAATGTTTTGATGAAAACAAACAAAAAGTTAATTAAGAATGTTAATTATGATTATAAATGTTATGTTAATTTAACTTGTGCTTTTGAGTGAATTTAATTAAGAACAGAATCAAGCAAAGCAAAGAAAACAGCAACAAGAACATTAAAACAGAGAAAGATCTCCAGCCTCAAAAAAGTTCATCACAGCATGTTGTTCAAAGTTTATCTACATCTTTAACAAAGAGTCTGCCCTGGAAATTTGTTCATATCTAATCAGTACATGGCAAGGAACAAGTAGAAATCATCCAGACTCAAAAAGGCTATTTGATCGCAAAGATCAAAGGACTCAAAGACAGACAAAAATCATGACGATCTGCATACTCCAAAATTCAAATGTCAAGAAAGTTTGATCAATCTGGGCATATGACAAGACAATAACAAAGGAAATCCAGAACGTTTAAAACGGGAACTCCAGAATGATTATTGAAGCTCAAGAAAGTTCAAACTGATAAACCAAGAACGTTAATCATTCTCCGTTTTTCTGCACAGAGACAGCAACTCTGTTTCTCCTTGTTTTGATCTGCAATTTTTCTCCAACCTTCTCTAGCTACACTCAAGACTCAAGGCAGATAATGTACCATCCAAGATCAATGAAGAAACGTCAAAGAAAGGACAGAGATGCTTTAAATGCTAAACCATTTAAAGTCAAAAAGCTATTTCAAAGAAGGATTATTTTTATTCCTAAAATAATGTTTCAGTCAAAAAGCAAAGTCTCTCCAACAGCTCTTGTACCCTCATTCAAGTACATCTACAGCCTATAAATAGAAGACCATTATCCCAGTTCTCAGCAAGAAATTCAAGTGCTAAGTAATCAACAATATACAATCACACTTAAGCTTGAAATTCTGCAAAAACAGAGGCAACATCATTTTCTGCAATTTGCGAAACAGCCACTGCTGCACATTCACATATCAGCTGCGAAATTGTCATTAGATACTCTGTAAAGAATCTATTCTCAAACAAGAATTGAGCAATATCAGATTCTGTCAAATTCAATCATTTGTAAAAAACTCAAACTATAAGAGTTTCTTTATAGTTTGTTTAAGATTGCTTCCTATCAAGGTTAGATAGGTGTTGTAATTGATTTCTGAGTGGAAAGTAATTAAGGTGGAAATAGATCAAGGTTGATCTATTCTAGGTGTTGTAAGATTAAGAAGGCTCTTCGTTTTAAACACTTAGTGGAAAATCTCACAGTGTGAGGACTGGACGTAACCCACGTTGGGTGAACCAAGATAAATCTTTGTGTGGTATTCTCTTTCCTATCTCTTTCTTTATTATACTGCATTGATCAATTAAGATAAAATAGAAATTGATTTTCTGCTAATCTAAGAACGTTCTCTGTTTTATAACATAAACCAAGAACGTTCTCCGTTTTCTGTTTTCATAACCAAGATCATTCTTGAGTTATTTTCTTAAGTTTTAACAGGAATTTTTTAAAAGGCACATTTACAATTCAAACCCCCCTTTCTTGTAAATCGACATTGTTACTTCAATTGGCATCAGAGCTCGGTCTCTAAAATTTGAACACCTAACAAGTGTTAGAGAAAAAGATCTAGAAGAAAAAATGTCAAAAAAAGATGTACATTGTTGAAGGAGTGTCATTATACCGACCACCTTACTTTGATGGCACAGACTACTATTTTTGGAAAAGCAAAATGCAGTTGTTCTTAAAATCTCAAGATACAGGAATGTGGCGCGTCATTACAGATGGAGATTTCATACCAAGAGTCAACCAAAATGATTCAACCTCTGTTGAAAAGAAAGAAGAAAAATTGGACATCAGATGAAAAATCTAAGGTACTTCTAAACTCAAAAGCTCATTTATTTTTATCTTGTGCTTTAAGTAGGGAAGAAAGCGAAAGAGTTGATGAATGCAAAACTGCTAAAGAAGTATGGGACACATTACAAACTCATCACGAAGGAACAAGCCATGTGAAAGAAACAAGGATTGATATAGGCATAAGAAAGTTTGAACTCTTTGAAATGAATGAAGGAGAAACCATTGATGAGATGTACTCAAGATTCACAACCATTGTAAACGAATTGCGTTCTCTTGGGAAAGCTTACACAGTTCAAGAAAGAGTAAGAAAAGTCATGAGGTGTCTTCCAATCATATGGAGACCAATGGTAACAGCTATAAGGCAAGCCAAGAATCTTGAATCACTTCCCCTAGAAGAATTAATTGGAACATTACGAGCACATGAAGTGCTGCTACAAGAAGACAGACCAATCAAAAAGGGCAAAGTAATAGCTTTGAAAACATCTCAAGAAAGTCCAGATGAGGACTCAGAAGAAATCGAACAAGAAGATGTTGATGAAGAAATAGTTCGTCTTACAAAAAAGATACAGAGAATGGTGAGAAGAAGGGATCATATCAAAAAAGGATTTTTAATCAAAAAGAAAACTTCAAAATAGAGGTAGACAAAAGTCAAATCACATGTTTTGGATGCAATAAACAAGGACATTATAAAACTGAATGTCCCTTGAACATAAAAGCACCAAAGAGGTTCCCTTTCAAGAAAAACTCCATGATGGCGAACTGGGATGATAATGATGAAACAAAAATAGAAGAACCTGAAGAAGCTAGCTTATGTTTAATGGCAGACAACGAGGTAATAAATTCTGAACCATGTCTTTTATGTGAACAATTTGAAAAAGATTTTGATAGCTTACTTAATGATTCAAATCTGCTTGTTCAAAAATGTAGCTCTTTAAATGATCAATTTTTAAAAGAAAAAAGGGAAAAAGAGAAAGCTCAGGTTATGATTGATGAACTAAAAAACATCATTCAGAACATGCAGGAATCTCATTTTAAGGAAACTAATGAATCTGAAAATCAAGAACATTCTGCAACAAAAACGGAGAATGTTCTCCTTAAAACTGAAAATGAACTTCTTAGAAATGACTTGTTAAATTTTATTAAAGCTACTGAAACCTTTCAAAAAATCATGGGATCTCAAGTGGGAATATTTGATAAAGCTGGTCTTGGTTTTGATAAAACTCAAAAAACGAAAATATATGAAAACTTTTTTGTTTCGGAAAGAAAAGAGGATAAATGCAAACCCAAATGCTCATATTGTAAGAAACTTGGACATCTGGAATTTGCTTGCTATTTTAGAAAAAGAGATGAAAAGATTGAAAGCAAAAAGTTGATTAAAAGAGAAGATCGTTCTGCTAAACCAGTGTTGAAAAAATCTGCAAAAAGGAGAACGTTCTCCATGCTGTTCTCAAAACGGAGAAAGTTCCAAAATGAAAGCTGAACCTTCTGCAGAAAATCTGGGAAAAAGGGAACGATCTGGAATTTCAGCAAAATCAATTTTAAATCCGTGTAAAACTCAGATTTTGAAACCTTATCGAAGATCAACAACAAAGTATTCCTATTATTCCAAAATGGTCACTTTGAATCAACTTGTTATTTTAAAAAGAGATATAGGTTTAAAAATTCTTCTAAAAGAAGATGTACTAACCATCAAGGACCCAAACAAATATGGGTACCAAAATCATTACTAACTTGTGATGTAGGAACACCATCCAACAATCAAGAGAGAACAATGATACATGGACAAGGCATGCTCAAGACACATGAATGGAAAAGTATGATGCCTCATCTCATTACAAAACTTTGGAGTTCCTTTGACCTTTGGAAACATTAAAACAAAGGAGATGAAGAAGAAGAATATTCTGGACAACAGCAACAAAATGATTTCCAGGAAACCGAGATTAATAATCAGTCTCTGTTTCATTCTTCTCCTAAAAGCTGGAGAATGATAAAGGAAAAATCTAAGAGAATGATCAATTTAAGCAAAAAGGTTCATTCTGGAAGCATACCAGAACATTTTGCTGAAGAGCATAACATTCTCCAGAAGAGCAGAACATTCTGCAGAAGAGCAGACCATTCTGCAGAAGAGCAGAAAATTCTGCAGAAGAGCAGAAAATTCTGCAGAAGAGCAGAACATTCTGCAGAAAAGCAGAACACTCTGCAGAAGAGCAGAACATTCTCCATAATGTTCTTGACAGTTTATATGCAACATTCAATCAAATCTAATGTTTTCTATTAAGATGATATGGTTGAAAAAACATCAACAACTTCTAAATGAGTTTGAACCATTTAGTTTTGGCACTCCTACACGCATCTCACTATTGAACTTTCCTCCAAAAATATCTCATGATCAAATTATTGGAAGAATTAAATTCGAAGGATATGGTACCAAAGTTGCTGCTACTTGAGTCTTGATGAAAGTCAGCCATCAGATCAAAGAAATAGTATCAAGTATGAATGGTTGTCCTTTAGAAGAAGCACATATTCACATTGTCCACCTTTTTGGATCTTATCAAGGTATATTCTGATCATGATTTAATTCATTCATGGAACTCAAAATTCTCCTTTTATGTCCTTAAAATCATTTTTTTATGTGAACAAATCTCTCTGATTGTTTTTGATAAATACAAACTTTTTTTAGCATAAAAATGTTTTGTAAAGAGAGAAATTATACTTGACATGATATCACATTCATTTTGCTTCCCTTGCGCTCATTATCATGTTCAAATTAAAATATTGTCTGTTGTGAAAGAAGGCAAAAGAGCAAAGAGACATCTTGCTTGGGTTTTGGAATTTTGAAATTTTAAAGGATATCAATTTCAAAATATTAAGGGGAGTTTTTAGAAAATGTTACTTTTCTTAAAACTGGAATCTACTCATTGTTTTCTATGTGTAGTATACATTTCCTTTGTATTCCCCAATCTTTTTGTGTTGACAAAGGGGGAGAATTATTTTAGATTTTATGTTGGTTCAAAAATATGAAGCATATTCTGAGGGGGAGTTTTTAAGCTCTCTTTGATTAAAATTAGAATCAGAATTAAAATCTAAATTAACATGTTTGTCATCATCAAAAAGGGGGAGATTGTTGAGACAAAATCTCAATTTAATGTTTTGATTGAAACAAACAAAAGTTAATTAAGAATGTTAATTATGATTATAAATGTTAAGTTAATTTAACTTGTGCTTTTGAGTGAATTTAATTAAGAACAGAATCTAGCAAAGCAAAGAAAACAGCAACAAGAACATTAAAACAGAGAAAGATCTCCAGCCTCAAAAAAGTTCATCACAACATGTTGTTCAAAGTTTATCTACATCTTTAACAAAGAGTCTGCCCTGGAAATTTGTTCATATCTAATCAGTACATGGCAAGGAACAAGTAGGAATCATCCAGACTCAAAAAGGCTATTTGATCGCAAAGATCAAAGGACTCAAAGACATACAAAAATCATGACGATCTGCATACTCCAAAATTCAAATGTCAAGAAAGTTTGATCAATCTGGGCATATGACAAGACAATAACAAAGGAAATCCAGAATGTTTAAAACGGGAACTCCAGAATGATTATTGAAGCTCAAGGAAGTTCAAACTGATAAACCAAGAACGTTAATCATTCTCCGTTTTTCTGCACAGAGACATCAGATCTGTTTCTCCTTGTTTTGATCTGCAATTCTTATCCAACCTTCTCTAGCTACACTCAAGACTCAAGGCAGATAATGTACCATCCAAGATCAATGAAGAAACGTCAAAGAAAGGACAGAGATGCTTTAAATGCTAAACCATTTAAAGTCAAAAAGCTATTTCAAAGAAGGATTATTTTTATTCTAAAATAATGTTTCAGTCAAAAAGCAAAGTCTCTCCAACAGCTCTTGTACCTTCATTCAAGTACATCTACAGCCTATAAATAGAAGACCATTATCCCAGTTCTCAGCAAGAAATTCAAGTGCTAAGTAATCAACAATATACAATCACACTTAAGCTTGAAATTATGCAAAAACAGAGGCAACATCATTTTCTGCAATTTGCGAAACAGCCACTGCTGCACATTCACATATCAGCTGCGAAATTGTCATTAGATACTTTGTAAAGAATCTATTCTCAAACAAGAGTTGAGCAATATCAGATTCTGTCAAATTCAATCATTTGTAAAAACTCAAACTATAAGAGTTTCTTTATAGTTTGTTTAAGATTGCTTCCTATCAAGGTTAGATAGGTGTTGTAATTGCTTTCTAAGTGGAAAGTAATTAAGGTGGAAATAGATCAAGGTTGATCTATTCTAGGTGTTGTAAGATTAAGAAGGCTCTTCGTTTTAAACACTTAGTGGAAAATCTCACAGTGTGAGGACTGGACGTAACCCACGTTGGGTGAACCAGGATAAATCTTTGTGTGATATTCTCTTTCCTATCTCTTTCTTTATTATACTGCATTGATCAATTAAGATAAAATAGAAATTGATTTTCTGCTAATCTAAGAATGTTCTCTATTATATAACATAAACCAAGAACGTTCTCCATTTTCTGTTTTCATAACCAAGATCATTCTTGAGTTATTTTCTTAAGTTTTAACAGGAATTTTTAAAAGGCACATTTACAATTCAAACCCCCCTTTCTTGTAAATCGACATTGTTACTTCATCATCAATGCACATTTTCATAGTCTTATATTACATTCAAAATTAATCATCATAATACACAAACTCCAAAAAATATGATTTTCACTCACAGATAATAATACTAAATCATTCACACACACCACTTCAATTGAAATTGAATTAATAACAATTCATCACATTTTATATCATATAACAATGTCAAGGTAGATATAAACAAAACACAAAACACGTCAAATAAATAATTCTACAATAATTGAACTACCACACAATCTTCAAAATTTAAATCAAACAATACCCTATTAAAGTTTCTAACTCATTTTAACCTCACCGAATTCAAGTTTTCTCATTAGTCAATTATTACTCAAAGGGCTTCAGCCATACGTAGCGAGCCCCAAATGAATTATGGGAAATACGGTCTTCCCGTTCATCTCACTTAATTTACACTCATGAATTCGAACTTTCTCTCACCCCATACCTTGATTAAAGATTTCACGCAGCCTTAGAGGAGATAGAGAACTTCACATCAGCAACCAAATCAAATAATTTATTGAATGTACGCCTCGCCTTCGTAAATCAGGGTGTTTAGTAGCCTGCCAAGACAATCGAGCAAACATAATATACCAATAAAAATAATTTATTTACAACTCATAATATAGTCTCAAACATTTCTTTTATAATATATATATTTTTATATGCATATCTACATATATTGGATCATTTAATATTTGAAATAAATAATAGTTATGATATTTTAATAATAATAATAATAATAATAATGATAATAATAATATCTAATTTATTAGAATAATTGAAAAAAAATTATATATTTTCAGACTTAACAATAGCAATTATAAACATATATGAAGAAACTAGATAGTATGCACAAGCTTAGCTACTCCAAGGAGATTACACATACTCATACTAAAATTCTTTATTTAGAATTAGTTGATATATATATATATATATATATATATATATATATATATATATATATATATATATATAGTTTGTAATTATAATTCAAAACATAATAATAATTATTTTTAATGTAAAACATGAATATTAAAAAGAAATATTAAGAGTAAGAAGGTATGTAAAAAAAAAACGCAAAAAGATAAGCCAAAAAGTCTTACCAACATAACGACTCGAAAATGCTTAGTGGTAACAACGACCCAAAACGCGGCGATGACGGATTTTCATGATCGTTGGGAAATTGAAAGACGACAGATCTAGGATAAAGCGTTTGATGCGTGGATCGCGAAACTATTGTTTCAACAACCACCGCGGTGATCGGAATCGAGGTCTAAGGCCAGGAGTTTGAATGTCCGATATGGTCGTGGTTTCAAATGCGATTGTTCACGAAATTAAGGAATTTGAGCATTGAGTTTGAATATATGGTAGTTACTTACTCACAACGGTGCTTGCAACAACCACCGAAAGAGGCTTCGCAACGGTGTTGATGACAGATGGGAATGAGTCGCGACTTTGTGATCACGAGGGAAATATGAAATTGATTTTATGAAGGGGATATTGGTGAGGGTTATGTTCCTTTAAATAGTTCATCGAAATGAAGAGGAGAGAGATGTGTGAGAATTTCAATGGCGGCAGCGTCTAGAATGGAAGAAGATTGCCTCAGGAAAAAGACTGCGATGCTGATTTTTAATTTGTGGTGGGGGTGCAGCTAGCAATTACCTAGGTGCCAAAAGTAGCAGATTAAAATACTTAAAATGGAGTGGGCCAAAAGTCCTTATTAAAAACAGAAAAAGGGGGTGTAACAAGCAGATCAATGGTTGTAGATGAGAAAGTCTGTTGCAGTGTAATAAAGACCCAAATAGATTAAAGAAGTAGCAAATAAGGTGTAAAGAGCAGTCTGACCCAAAATTCTCTTTTTTTTTTTTAATAAATATTTTGTTTTTTAAAATCATTAATAATTAAATAATTTATTTACTCCTTCATACTAAAACTTTTTCTTAAAATATTCATATTAAGATAATAATATTTCATAAAATGATTAGATAAAATAGAAAAATACAATATTAACAATTTATCTTATTCACTAAATTAAATATCTATAAACTTATCACATTACATTAAATACACATTAAGGAGAATGAATCATAATAATTTATCAACATATATTCTAACACATGCAATACTAAATTAATCTCTAAAATCCTATTAGATAAATAAATAATTTATTATTAAAATTTGGGGTATTACAATCCTCCCCTTGTTAATAAAAACTTCGTCCTCGAAATTTGACGTGAATAATAATCGAACTAATATCAACTAACCACCTTCAAGAATCAAACTTAGTCTATAATAATATTTAATGTATTCACTACTCATTTAAGCACCTCATATAAAAATCAATTAGCTTAGCATGATAGGCTAATATGACACAATGAATCATTTAAACAATCACAACTAATATTTCAATTAGGAACGAAATACCACAATTACCCACTATAATTTACAAAAGGAGCAAAATTTATAGATTTAGTAACCACCAATTTACTACCTCAAGTTCCATGAAGCAAAAATATGCCAAATGGATTGTTAACTTCAACCAATTACTCAAATAATGACTTTCTAGTTTTACTCTAATTTATTTATTTATTTTATTTTTAATAATATTATTAGTTTTTCAACAAGTTTCACTTAAGTAAGAAAGGTAGAACAATATTTCAATTATTTCATACCTTTAAGAGTTCCAAATAGAGACACACATAAGAATTCATATCATAAGCAATTCTTAGATTGGATGTCTTATCACTATGTGATCTTGGATTGTGCTCGAAATTGGTTCTTTTCCCCGAACCAGGAGTTGTTAAGTATTTAGCTGCTAACAGACTCCGAGTGTCGCTAAGTGAAGGGACTCATGAATTTTTGTCTCTAGCAAATGTAGAGGCAAAGATAAATGTGGAAATAGAAGATGTGATACTTGTCAACGAGTATCGGGATGTATTTCCAACGGAAATTCCAGGATTGCCACCGGCAAGAGAAGTGGAATTCTTCATTGATTTGCACCCAGGAACGGGACCCATTTCAATGGCACCTTATCGAATGTCGCCATTGGAATTAAATGAGCTCAAAGGCCAAATTGAAGACTTGTTGGAGAAGAAATTCATCAGACCGAGTGTATCACCATGGGGTGCTCCAGTTTGCTAGTTAAGAAGAAGGACGGAAGCTCGCGCCTATGTGTGGATTATAGACAGCTCAACAAGGCAACTATCAAGAATCGTTATCCTTTGCCACGAATCGATGATTTGATGGATCAATTGAGAGGGGCCGCGATATTTTCGAAGATTGACTTGAAGTCGGGTTACCATCAGATCCGAGTAAGGGAAGGAGACATTCAGAAAACAGCTTTCAGAACCCGCTACGGACATTATGAATACCTGGTTATGCCGTTCGGAGTTACCAATGCACCGGCAATTTTCATGGACTACATGAACAGGATCTTTAATTCGTTCCTTGATAAATTCGTGGTGGTATTCATTGATGATATATTGATTTATTCAAGGACCGAAGAAGAGCATGGAGAACATTTGCGACAAGTTCTTGAGATTTTACGCGAGAAGCGATTGTATGCCAATCTGTCGAAGTGTGAATTTTGGCTAGAGAAAGTGAATTTCTTGGGGCATGTGATCACCAAGGAAGGAATCGCTGTAGAT
This sequence comes from Cicer echinospermum, assembly GCA_002896215.2. Taxonomy (NCBI): domain Eukaryota; kingdom Viridiplantae; phylum Streptophyta; class Magnoliopsida; order Fabales; family Fabaceae; genus Cicer; species Cicer echinospermum. The sequence goes on from PGTU02003933.1 coordinate 14,524, forward strand.
CCGGCTAAGATTGAGGCGGTTCTTGCTTGGAAGCAGCCTCAGACTGTCACTGACATACGAAGTTTTGTGGGACTGGCAGGGTACTACAGGAGGTTTATCGAAGGTTTTTGCTAAGATTGTGGCTCCACTGACACAACTTACCAGAAAAGATCAACCGTTCGCATGGACGGAGAAGTGTGAAGAAAACTTCCAGTTACTGAAGAGGAAATTGACGACCTCACCTGTATTGGTGTTACCGCAATCAGAAGAACCCTATGAAGTTTATTGTGATGCATCCCACCAGGGGTTAGGATGCGTTCTGATGCAACACAAGAAAGCTGTGGCTTATGCCTCGAGACAATTGAAGATTCACGAAAGGAACTATCCTACTCATGATTTGGAGCTTGCCGCGGTTGTTTTTTGCATTAAAGATCTGGAGGCATTATTTATATGGGTGCACGTTCACCGTGTTCAGCGACCATAAGAGCTTGAAATATTTGTTTGATCAGAAGGAGTTGAACATGCGCCAGAGACGATGGATGGAGACTCTCAAGGATTTTGATTTCACACTGCAGTACCACCCTGGGAAGGCCAATGTAGTGGCGGATGCGTTGAGCAGAAGAAGTGTATCGGTGTCTTCACTAATTATGGCTAGACAACAAGAGTTGTGGGAAGCTTTTAGAGACTTGCACTTGAACGTAGAGTTTGCACCGGGAATTTTGAGATTCGGAATGATTAAGATCTCGAGTGGATTACTTGAAGACATTGCGAATTCTCAGGATGACGTCTTAATTCAAGAGAAGAGGAATCTAATAGTACAAGGGAAGACGACTGAGTTCAAGATCGGGGCAGATAATGTTTTGCGGTGTAATGGTAGGATTTGTGTACCAGCCATTACAGATATGCGGAAAACTATTCTAGAAGAGGCGCATAAGAGTAAGCTGAGTATTCATCCTGGGGCAACAAAGATGTATCAGGATTTGAGGCAGAATTATTGGTGGCCAGGAATGAAGAAACATGTGGCGGAATATGTGTCCACTTGTCTAACTTGTCAGAAAGCGAAGGTGGAACATCAGCGACCTGCTGGAATGTTGCAACCTTTAGATATTCCTGAATGGAAGTGGGACAGCATTTCCATGGATTTCATAACCGGATTACCAAAGACAAGGAGAAAGAAATGATTCATATGGGTGATAGTGGATCGACTAACTAAATCTGCTCACTTTTTTGCCGGTAAGGACCACCTATAAGGTAGATCAGCTAACGGAGATCTACATTGCGGAAATTGTGAGGTTACACGGGGTACCATCGAGCATTGTATCAGACCGTGACCCGAAGTTCACATCGCATTTTTGGGGAGCATTACACGAAGCGTTGGGAACGAAGCTACGATTGAGTTCAGCTTACCATCCGCAAACGGGACGGGCAGACTGAAAGGACAAATCAGTCCTTGGAAGATCTGTTGAGGGCATGTGTTTTAGACGATAGAGGAAGTTGGGATGATGTACTCCCGTTGATTGAGTTCACTTACAACAATAGTTTCCACGCGAGCATTGGAATGGCACCATATGAGGCTTTATATGGGCGCAAGTGTCAAACGCCTTGTGTTGGTATAAGGACGGTGAGAATATGATTGTCGGACCAGAGATGGTGCAACAGACCACAGCTAAAGTAAGGAAGATCAAGGAGAAAATGAAGACTTCACAAGATCGCCAGAAGAGTTACGCGGACAAGCGTCGCAGACTTTTGGAATTCGAACAGGGCGACCATGTATTACTGAGAGTCACACCTACTACTGGAGTAGGTAGAGCCTTGAAATCGAAGAAGTTGACTCCGAAATTCATTGGACCATATCAGATTTCTGCACGAATTGGGCCGGTTGCTTATCGGATTGCATTACCTCCAATACTGTCCAATATTCATGACGTGTTTCATGTGTCACAATTGAGGAAGTATCTCGCGGATCCATCTCACGTGATCGAACCAGACACAATCCAGCTAAGGGATAACCTGTCGTTCGAAGTACCACCGT
>PGTU02003934.1:0-41631 GCA_002896215.2 Cicer echinospermum
TTTTAATGATGAGAATTGTATTATTAGTTGTCTATAAACAAAATTGCTAACCAATTTTTTGTTGTTGTAGGGCACATTGGGTGCTATTTGCAATCAATCGTCTCTGAAAGTGATAATACATTTGGATCCCATTAACGGGCGATTACACCAATCACTCCAGACTAAAGACTAAATGCTCGACACGTAGGAAATTCATTTATTGTCTTACATATATATATTTATATAATAATATAAATATTCATGCTCAATAATCAACACATTATTTCTCGATACGTGCTAAAAGTTATCGAGCATCAAGAGGCTAAAGTTGTCGAAGCAGTGAAGTCTAAGAATAACAGTACATGGACTCAATAAAGTGCCTCGCAAACAAATAACATCGACTGTGGTGTACTAACTATTGAGATTCATAGGAGATTGTTGAGAAGAATAAAACTATTATCCAGAAACGGTACACGGTATTTGCATTATATGATTTTCATATAGAATTATCTATATTATTGATACTACTTAATCTAATATGTTCATTTTATTGCAGTACTTGCCAATTCCAAGTCCATCATATTCTGAGGAAAGATCTGATGGAATAAGGAAGAATGGTGTCAGTACGTCGCTTGACATGAAATTATTTGATTTTCTGGGAAATAGCTGCTGCTGGGCAAGGGATCTGAATATTATATGGTAGCTAGTGCATATAATGGTAATCTGTTAGTTATTATATGTAAATGATAATAGGACACAAGATATGCAATAATGTTTATATTATTATTGGCTGTAAATGATCATAGTTATTATATGCATATAATGGATCTGTTAGTATTATATAAGGATCTGAATGTAGTTTAGGTTGTAAATTAGGTTATATATATATCGTATCTGAATGTAGTAATTAGGTGTAAATTAGGTTGTATATCATGTATATGAAGTAGTTACAGTTACTTAGGTTGTAAATTACAAAGTTACATATATGTTAATAAAGTTAAAGAGTTCTGATTTCTGTTCTACTGATTGTCTATAATATGTTCTGATTGTCTATCGGATTGTGAAGTGATTTTGGATCAAAATAATTTTGGATACAAAGATAAAAGACACGCTTTTTTAAAAAAATTGCCATAAAAAGCTAAAAAGCGCTTTTCATTTCAAATAATTATATTTACAGCGTTTAAAATAAAATTTATAAAACCACCATTTTACAGCGCTTTTTTAAAAAAGCGCTGTAAAATGTTGTTCTAAAAGCGCTTTAATGGTTCACCTTTTACAGCGCTTTCCTGAGAAGCGCTGTAAAATGTACAAGAAAAGCGCTGTAAAATGCAGACCCATAATATGAATTATGGGTGGGCATTTACAGAGCTTGTTTGAGAAAGCGCTGTAAAATGCAGACCCATAATATGAAATTATGGGTGGGCATTTTACAGCGCTTTTTTTGAGAAAGCGTTGTAATATGCACCCCATTATATGAGTTATGGGTGGGCATATTACAGCGCTTTTGTGAGAAAAGCGCTGTAAAATGCAGACCCACATAATGAATTATGGTTGGGCATATTACAACGCTTGTTTGAGAAAGCGATGTAATATGCACACCCAAACTCTATATAATGGGGTGCATATTTACAGCGCTTTTTGTGAAGAAGCGCTGTAAAATGTGCATAACAAGCGCGCGTTGTATTTACATGTTTTATAGCGCTTTTTTAAAAGCGCTGTTGTTATCATTTACAGCGTTCGTTTCCACATCGCTAATTTTTTTGAAAAAAGCGCTGTAAATGACTTAAAAAAAGCGCTGTAAAATGTGTTTTTTCGCGTAGTGTAATCTTGTGCATCCAATACGTGTATTTGTGTTATTGGATTAACATTTAGTTCTTTTCGTCGTCTCTCAAGGCTTATTCTAGTCCAATTAGGGTTTTAAATACTCTTTTGCGTCCAATAGGGGTGTTTGTGTCATTGGATTAACATTTTAACCCAATCTTGTGCATCTAATAAGTTCATTTGTGTCATTGGAATAATATTTTGGTTCATTTCGACCCTCTAGAATTATTCTATTCCAATTAGGGTTTTAACCAATCTTGTGAATCCAATACGTGTGTTTGTGTCATTGGATTAACATTTAGGTCATTGCCGTCCTCCCTTGGCTTATTCTACTCCAATTAGGGTTATTAACCATTCTTGTGCGTCCAATATGTGTGTTTGTGTCATTGGATTAACATTCAGGTCATTTTCATCCTCCGTAGGCTTATTTTAGTCCATTTAAGGTTATTAACCAATCTTGTACATCCAGTAAGTTCATTAGTGTCATTGGATTAATATTTAGATCATTTTCGTCCTCCCTAGGCTTTTTCTAGTCCATTTAGGGGTTTTAACCATTCTTGTGCATCAAATATGTGTGTTTGTGTCATTGAATTCACATTCAAGTCATTTTCGTCCTCCCTATGCTTATGCTAGTTCAATTAGGGTTTTTAACCAATCTTGTGCATCCAATACGTGTGTTTGTGTTATTGGATTAACATTTAGATAGTTTTTGTCCTCTCTAGGCTTATTCTAGTCCAATTAGTATTATTAAACAATCGTGTGCGTCCAATAGGTGTGTTTGTGTCATTGAATTAACATTTATATCATTTCATCCTCCTTAGGCTTATTCTAGTCCATTTAAGGTTTTTAACCAATCTTATGCATCCAATAAGTTCATTTGTGTCATTCGATTAATATTTAGGTCATTTTCGTCCTCCATAGGCTTATTCTAGTCCAATTATTATTTTTAACTATTCTTGTGCAACGAATATGTTTGTTGGTGTCATTGGATTGACATTTTGGTCATTTTCATCCTCCCTAGACTTATTCTAATTCATTTAGCGTTTTTAACCAATCTTGTGCATCCAATAAGTTCATTTGTGTCATTGGATTAATATTTAGTTTATTTTCGTCCTCCCTAGGCTTATTCTTGTCCAGTTGGAGTTTTTAACCAATATTTTGCATCCAATACGTGTGTTTTTGTCATTGGATTAACATTTAGGTCATTTTCGTCCTCCCTGGGCTTATTCTAGCCTAATATGGGGTTTTTACCAATCATATGCATCCAATACATGTATTTGTGTCATTGGATTAACATTCAGGTCATTTTTTGTCCTCACTGGGCTTATTCAAGTACAATTAGGGTTTTGAACCAATCTTGTGCATCTAACATGTGTGTTTGTGTCATTGGATTAACATTTAGCCCATTTTCGGCCTCTCCAAACTTATTCTTCTCCATTTATGGTTTTTAACAAATCTTTTGCATCGAATATTTTCATTTGTGTCATTCGATTCACAATTAGGGATTTCAACCAATCTTGTGCATCAAAAATTTTTGTTTGTGTTATTCGATTAACATTAAGGTCATTTTCGTTCTCCCTAGGCTTTATTTTAATCCATTTGGGGTTTTTACCCAATCTTGTGCATCCAATAAGTTTTTCTGTGTAATTGATTTAGCATTTTGCTCGTTTTCGTTCTCCTTAGGATTATTCTAGTCCAATTAGGAATTTTATCCAATCTTGTGCATCCAATAGGTTTGTTTGGGCCTTTGGATTAACATTTAGGTCATTTTCGTCCTCCCTAGGCTTATTCAAGTCCAACTAGGGTTTTTAACCAATCTTGTGTATCCAATAAGTGTGTTTGTGTCATTGGATTAACATTTAGGTCATTTTCGTCTGCTCTAGGCTTATTCTAGTCGAATTAGGTTTTTAACCAATCTTGTGCATCCATTACATGTGTTTGTGTCATTGGATTAACATTTAGGTTATTTTCGTCCTCCCTAGGTTTATTGTATTCCAATTAGGGTTTTTAACCAATCTTGTGCATCCAATAGGTATTTTTGGGTGACTGGATTAACATTTTGGTCTTTTACATCATCCCTACGCTTATTCTATTCCATTTAGGGTTCTTAACCAATCATGTGCAGCATTTAGGTCATTTTCGTTCTCCCTATGTTCATTCTAGACCAATCGGGTTTTTAACCAATCTTGTGTATCCAATAGGTGTGTTTCGGTAATTGGATTAACATTTAGGTTATGTTCATCCTCTGAAAGCTTTTTCTAGTCCATTTAGAAATTTTAACCAAACTTGTGCATCCAATACATCTGTTTGTGTCATTGGATCTACATTTAGGTAATTTTTTGTCCTCCATATGCTTATTTTAACAAATCTTGTGCATCCAATACCTCTGTTTGTGTTATTGGATCAACATTTAGGTTATTTTCGTCCTCTCTAGGCTTATTCTAGTCCAATTAGGGTTTTTAAACATTCTTTTGCGTCCAATAGTTGTGTTTGTGTCATTGGATTAACATTTAGGTAATCTTCATCCTATTTAGGCTTATTCAATACAATTATAATTTTTAACCAATCTTGTGCATTCAATAGGGGTGTCTGTATCATTGGATTAACATTTAGGTTATTTTCGTCCTCCCTAGGCTTATTCTAGTCCGATGGCGTTTGTTAACCTAACTCGTGCATCCAATAGGTGTGTCTGTATCATTGGATTAACATTTAGGTCATTTTCATCATCCCTAGGCTTATTCTATTAAATTTAAGGTTTTTAACCAAACTTTTGCAACCAATAAGTTCATTTACGTCATCATATTAACATTTAGGTCGTTCTCATTCCCTCAAGGCTTATTCTAGTACAATCAGGGTTTTTACCCAATCTTGTGCATTCAATAGTTTTGTTTGGGTAATTGCATTAACACCTAGGTTATTTTCATCATCCTTAGGCTTATTCTAGTCCATTTATGGTTTTTAACCAATCTTGTGCATCCAATAAGTTCATTTGTGTCATTTGATTGACATTTAGGTCATTTTCGTACTCACTAGCTGTATTCTAGTCCAATTACGGTTTTTAACCATTCTTGAAAATTAAATATGTTTGTTTGTGTTATTGGATTAACATTTAGGTCCATTTCGTCTCCCTAGGCTTATTCTAATCCCATTAAGGAATTTTAACCAATCTTGTGCATCTAATAAGCTCATTTGTGTCATTGGAAAAATATTTAGGTAATATATGTCCTCCATAGGCTTATTCTAGTCCATTTAGGGTTTTTAACCAATCTTGTGGATCTAATACGTGTGTTTGTGTAATTGGATCAACATTTAGGTCATTTTCGTCCTCTGTAGGCTTATTCTAGTCCACTTTGGGTTTTTAACCTATCTCGTGCATCCAATAAGTGTGTTTGTGACACTCGATTAACAATCTGGACCATTTAGGGTTTTTAACCAATCTTGTGCTTCCAATAAGTTCATTTGTATTATTGGATTAACATTTAGGTCATTTTCGTCCTCCCTAGGCTTATTTTAGCCCCATTAGTATTTTTAACGAATCTTATGCATCCAATTGGTGTGTTTGTGTCATTACTTTAAAATTTATGTTATTTTCATCATCCCTTGGCTTATTATAGTCCATTTAGGTTTTTTAACCTATCTTGTGCATGCAAAAAGTTCATTTGTGTCATTGGATTAACATTTTGATCATTTTTGTCCTCCCTAAGCTTATTCCAGTCAATTTATGGTTTTCAACAAATCATGTGCATCCAATTAAGGTTTTTTTTACCAATCTTGGGCTTCCAATCAGTTCATTTGTGTCATTGGATTAATATTTAGGTCATTTTCGTCCTCTCTAGGATTATTCTTGTCCAATTTGGGTTTTTAACCAATCTAGTGAATCCAATACGTGTGTTTGTGTAATTGGATTAACATTTTGGTCATTGTTGTCCTCCCTAGGCTTATTCTAGTCCAATTAGGATTTTTAACCAATCTTGTGCATCAAATATGTGTGTTTGTGTCATTAGATTAACATCTAGGTCATTTCCGTCTTCCCTAAGGTAATTCTAGTTCACTTAGGGTTGTTAACCAATCTTGTGCATCGAATAAGTTCATATGTTTCATTGCATTAACATTTAAGTCATTTTCATCTTCCCTAGGCTTATTCTAATCGATTTAGGGTTTTTCACCAATCTTGTGCATCCTATAAGCTGATTTGTGTCATTGGTTAATATTTAGGTCATTTTTGTTCTCCCTAGGCTTATTCTAGTCCAATCAGGGTTTTTAATCAATCTTGTGCATCAAATAGGTGTGTTGGGGTCATTGGATTAACATTTAGGTTATTTTCATCCTTCCTAAGGTTATCCTAGTCCATATCGGGTTTTTAACTAATCTTGTGCATCAAATACGTGTATTTGTGTATTTGGATTAACATTTAGGTCATTTTTGTCCTCTCTAGGCTTATTCTAGTCCAATTAGGGTTTTAAATACTCTTTTGCGTCAAATAGGGGTGTTTGTGTCATTGGATTAACATTTTAACCAATCTTGTGCATCTAATAAGTTCCTTTGTATCATTGGAATAATATTTTGGTCATTTCGACCTCTCTAGAATTATTCTATTCCAATTAGGGTTTTTTAACCAATCTTGTGAATCCAATACGTGTGTTTGTGTCATTGGATTAACATTTTGGTCATTGTCGTCCTCCCTAGGCTACTCCACTCAAATTAGGGTTATTAACCATCTTGTGCATCCAATACGTGTGTTTGTGTCATTGGATTAACATTCAGGTCATTTTCATCCTCCCTAGGCTTATTCTAGTCCATTTAAGGTTATTAACCAATCTTGTGCATCAAGTAAGTTCATTAGTGTCTTTGGATTAATATTTAGATCATTTTCGTCCTCCCTAGGCTTTTTCTAGTCCATTTAGTGGTTTTAACGATTCTTGTGCAACAAATATGTGTGTTTGTATCATTGAATGAACATTCAAGTCATTTTCGTCCTCCAAATGCTTATGCTAGTCCAATTAGGGTTTTTAACCAATCTTGTGCATCCAATACGTGTGTTTGTGTTATTGGATTAACATTTAGGTCCTTTTCAGATTAACATTTAGGTCCTTTTCGTTCTCCTTAGGATTATTCTAGTCAATTTAGGAATTTAAACCAATCTTGTGCATCCAATAGGTGTGTTTGTGTCCTTTGGATGAACATTTAGGTCATTTTCGTCCTCCCTAGGCTTAATCAAGTCCAACTAGGGTTTTTAACCAATCATGTGTATCCAATAAGTGTGTTTGTGTCATTGGATTAACATTTAGGTCATTTTCGTCTGCTATAGGCTTATTCTAGTCCAATTAGGCTTTTAAACAATCTTGTGCATCCAATACATGTGTTTGTGTCATTGGATTAACATTTAGGTCATTTTCGTCATCCCTAGGCTTATTGTATTCCAATTAGGGTTTTTAACCAATCTTGTGCGTCCAATAGGTGTGTCTGAGTCATTGGATTAACATTTAGGTCATTTTTCGTCCTCCTTAAGCTCATATACTACATTTAGTGTTTTTAACCAATCTTGTGCATCGAATAGGTTCATTTGTGTCATTGGATTAACATTTAGGTCATTTTTGTCCTCCTTAGGCTTATTCTAGTCCAATTAGGGTTTTTAACCAATCTTGTACATCCAATAAGTGTGTTTGTGACATTGGATTAACAATTAGGTCACTTTTCGTCCTCCCTAATCTTACTCTAGACAATTTAGCATTTTTAACCAAAATTGTGCATCCAATAAGTTCATTTTTGTCATTGGATTAAACATTTAGGTCATTTTCGACCTCCCTAGGCTTATTCTAGTCCAATTAGGGTTTTAAACATTCTTGTGCATCCAATACGTGTGTTTGTGTCAATGGATGAACATTTAGGTCATTTTTTCGTCCTCCCAAAGCTTATTCTAGTCCAATTAGGGTTTTTAAAGAATCTTGTGCATCCAACATGTGTTATTGTGTCATTGGATTAACATTTAGGACATTTTCGTTCTCCCTAGGCTTATTCTAGTCCAATTAGGGTTTTTAACCAATCTTGTGCATCCAATACGAGTGTTTATGTCATTGTAATAAACGTTTAGGTCATTTTCGTCCTCGCTAGACTTATTCTTGTTCGATTAGGGTTTTTAACCTATCTTGTGCATCCGATAGGTGTTTTTGTGTCATTGGATTATCATTTAAGTCATTTTATCCTCCCTAGGCTTATTCTAGTCCATTTAGGGTTTTTAACCAATATTGTGCATCCAATAAGTTCATTTGTGTCATTGGATGAACATTTAGGTCATTTTCGTCCTCCCTAGGCTTATTCTAGTCCAATTAGGGTTTTTAACCAATCTTGTGCATCCAATACGTGTGTTTGTGTCACTGGATGAATTTTAGGTCATACGTCAACGCCTAGGCTTTTATGGTAAAAAAAATTTCTCGGTGAGTTTAATAGAGAACGGTTTTTCAATTGCTTGTGCATAGAACAATTCATTTGTGTAATTGGACTGCAACATTTAGGTCAGTTTTCGTCCTCCCTAAAACCTTATTCTTGTGCAATTAGGGATTTTTCACCAATCTTGTGCCTCCAATAAGTTCATTTCGGTCATTGGATTTCTTTTAGGTCATTTTCTCTCTCACATGTATTCTTCTTCTCTCTCACAATTAGGTTCCTTTTACTATTCCTCTTTACTGCATCACAATAAGTTCCTTTGTGTCTCTCGATGAACATTTAGGTCAATTACCCTCTCTTCTCTCTATTCTTGTCCATTAGTGCATCCAATTTCATTGTGTGATTGGATCATTGGGATTTTCGAGTTGGTGAGGGAAGCTTGTGAATGAACATCGATTAGGGTTTTCTCGCAATTCTGCAACATCGATTATGCTTATTCTTCTTTTTGAAACTTGCAAATTAAGGTAATATTCTTTGCATTAGGAGCATCTTGTGCATCAATAAGTACCTCTTCGTGACTTGTGATTTTTGGTATATATTTTCATCATTTCTCTATTATCGATGAACATTTAGGTCATTTTCGTCCTCCCTAGGCTTATTCTTGTCCAATTAGGGTGGTTTACCCAATCTTGTGCATCCAATTCTAGGTCATTTGTGTATGATTGGTTGAACAGTACGAGTCATTTTCGTCCTCCCTAGGCTTATTCTTGTGCATATTATTTTTTTAACCAATCTTGATGCATCTTTTAAGTTCATTTGTGGTGATTGGTATGTATTTTCATTTTGTCATGTTATTGTTCAACCCTAGGCATTATTAGGGTTTTTGCAATTTTGCATTACTCTAAAAATCTTGTGTCATCTTCAAATGATTGGTCATGCTTGTCTAGTTGGATTCTAAAAATTAGGTTGATTCTAGGTGACACAAAGTTATGACTGAGTTAGGAAATATTCTTGTCTAAAATTATAAAATTTGTTGGTTGTCAATCTTGTGCATATTCTTGTCTTAATTGGGTTTTTAACTTAATCTTGTTGCATGTACTTTTAATTCATTTTCTGATTTCAGATTCCAGAATTATTTCATTGTCCAATTAGGGTTTTTATAACCAATCTTGTTCATCCAATAAGTTCATTTGTGTAGTTGGTGATGAACATTTAGGTCATATTCGTCCTCCTCTAATGGATTATTCTTGTCAATTAGATTAAGTTTTAATCTTGTGTTGTGCATCCAATAAGTTCATTTGTGTCATTGGATGAACATTTAGGTCATTTTCGTCCTCCCTAGGCTTATTCTTGTCCAATTAGGGTTTTTAACCAATATCTTGTGCATCCAAGTAGAAATTTGTGTCAGCTTCTTAATCTCATTTTTTCCTCATAAGCTTATTCTTGTAATTAGGGTTTTTAACTTTGTGCATAAACATTTTTGTAAGTTGTGAACAAGGACATTTTCGTAGGTGAAGAACTTCATCAATAAGGTTTTAACATATTTTATGTAAGATTTTATACCACATAAGTGCATCCAAAGTTGGTTTTGTGTCATTGGATGAACATTTAGGTCATTTTCGTCTCCCTAGGCTTATTCTTGTCCAATTGGTGTGTTTAACCAATCTTGTGCATCCAATAAGTTCATTTGTGTAATTGGATGAACATTTAGGTCATATATCGTCCTCCTGAGGCTTATTCTTGTCCAATTATCATTTTTTAAACAAATCTTGTGCATCCAATACGAAGTTCATTTGTGTCATTGGATGAACATTTAGGTCATTTTCGTCCTCCCTAGGCTTATTCTTGTTGCAATTAGGGTTTTTTAACCAAGATTGTGCATCCAATAAGTTCATTTGTGTCATTGGATGAACATTTAGGTCATTTTCGAGACATAGCTTCTCTTGCCAACAATGCTTTAGTCTTGTGCAGTAAGGTAATTGTTTTTGGTCACCTGACGTACAGGTGTTTGTGTCATTGTGGTGTGCATGATCCATTAGTCCAAGTATTGACATTTGACGCTCTTGTGCATGAGGTGAGATTTGTGTCTCAGGATGAACATCAGGTCATTTTCGTCCTCCCTAGGCTTATTCTTGTCCAATTAGGGTTTCAATATAAACCAATCTTGTGCATCCAATAAGTTCATTTGTGTCATTGGATGAACATTTAGGTCATTTTCGTCCTCCCTAGGCTTATTCTTGTCCAATTGAGGGTTTTGACCAATCTTGTGCAATCCAATATAGCTTCATTTGTGTATTCACTTAGTGCATGAACATTTAGGTCATTTTGGTCCTCCCTAGTGCTTATTCTTAGTGCAATTAATAATATAGCCTAACACATCTTGTGCATCCATTGTAAGTTTTGTGTATAGTGTCTTTAGGTCATTTTTCTCCTCATATTATTCTATTCATTATTCTTTTTTAACCAATCTGTGCTTTTAATTTTTTTGTCATCATTGAACATTTAGGTGATTTATTTTTGGGTTTTTTGTCCAATTAATTGAAGTTTTAACCATCTTTGTGCATCAATAAGTTCATTTGTGTCATTGGATGAACACAAGGTCATTTCGTCCTCCCTAGGCTTATTCTTGTGGAATTAGGGTTTTTTAACTAAATCAATCTTGTGCATCCAATAAGTTCATTTGTGTCATTGGATTGAACATTTAGCTTTATTTTCGTCCTCCAAGATAGAATCTGCTTATTCTTGTCTAATTAGTGTTTTTCCACCAAATCTTGTGCATCCAATAAGTTCATTTGTTTTGTATTTGGATGAATTGTTTTGGTCATTTTCGTTTATCATTTTCGCCTCAGGCTTATTCTTGTCCAATTAGGGTTTTTTAACCAATCTTGTGCATCCAATAAGTTCATTTGTGTCATTGGATGAATCATTTTCGTCCTCCCTAGGCATTCTTGTCATTAGGGTTATTAACCAATCTTGTGCATCCAATAAGTTCATTTTGTCTTGGCAACCTAGGCTTTATAAATTGTCCCGTAGGGTTTTTAACCAATCTTGTGCATACCATAAGGTTTTAACTTTTGTGTAATTGGATGAACATTTAGGTCATTTTCGTCCTCCCTAGGCTTATTCTTGTCCAATTAGGGTTTTTAAACCAATCTTGTGCATCCAATAAGTTCATTTGTGTCATTGGATGAACATTTAGGTCATTTTCGTCTCCCTAGGCTTATTCTTGTCCAATTAGGGTTTTTAACCAATCTTGTGCATCCAATAAGTTCATTTGTGTCATTGGATGAACATTTAGGTCATTTTCGTCCTCCCTAGGCTTATTCTTGTCCATTTAGGGTTTTTAACCAATCTTGTGCATCCAATAAGTTTATTTGTGTAATTGGATGAACATTTAGGTCATTTTCGTCCTCCCTAGGCTTTCGTTGTCCAATTAGGGTTTTTAAACCAATCTTGTGCATCCAATAAGTTCATTTGTGTCATTGGATGAACATTTAGGTCATTTTCGTCTTCCCTAGGCTTATTCTTTGTCCAATTAGAGTTCTTTTTCTTGTGCCAATCTTTTAACCCAATCTTGTGCATCCAATAAGTTCATTTGTGTCATTGGATGAACATTTAGGTCATTTTCGTCCTCCCTAGGCTTATTCTTGTCCAATTAGGGTTTTTAACCAATCTTGTGCATCCAATAAGTTCATTTGTGTCATTGGATGAACATTTAGGTCATTTTCGTCCTCCCTAGGCTTATTCTTGTCCAATTAGGGTTTTAACCAATCTTGTGCATCCATAAGTTCATTTGTGTCATTGGATGAACATTTAGGTCATTTTCGTCCTCCTAGGGCTTATTCTTGTCCAATTAGGGTTTTTAAACCAATCTTGTGCATCCAATAGGTTCATTTGTGTCATTGGATGAACATTTAGGTCATTTTCGTCCTCCCTAGGCTTATTCTTGTCCAATTAGGGTTTTTAACCAATCTTGTGCATCCAATAAGTTCATTTGTGTGTATTGGATGAACATTTAGGTCATTTTCGTCCTCCCTAGGCTTATTCTTGTCCAATTAGGGTTTTTAACCAATCTTGTGCATCCAATAAGTTCATTTGTGTCATTGGATGAACATTTAGGTCATTTTCGTCCTCCCTAGGCTTATTCTTGTCCAATTAGGGTTTTTAACCAATCTTGTGCATCCAATAAGTTCATTTGTGTCATTGGATGAACATTTAGGTCATTTTCGTCCTCCCTAGGCTTATTCTTGTCCAATTAGGGTTTTAAACCAATCTTGTGCATCCAATAAGTTCATTTGTGTCATTGGATGAACATTTAGGTCATTTTCGTCCTCCCTAGGCTTATTCTTGTCCAATTAGGGTTTTAACCAATCTTGTGCATCCAATAAGTTCATTTGTGTCATTGGATGAACATTTAGGTCATTTTCGTCTCCCTAGGCTTATTCTTGTCCATTAGGGTTTTTTAACCAATCTTGTGCATCCAATAAGTTCATTTGTGTCATTGGATGAACATTTAGGTCATTTTCGTCCTCCCTAGGCTTATTCTTGTCCAATTAGGGTTTTTAACCAATCTTGTGCATCCAATAAGTTCATTTGTGTCATTGGATGAACATTTAGGTCATTTTCGTCCTCCCTAGGCTTATTCTTGTCCAATTAGGGTTTTTAACCCAATCTTGTGCATCCAATAAGTTCATTTGTGTCATTGGATGAACATTTAGGTCATTTTCGTCCTCCCTAGGCTTATTCTTGTCCAATTAGGGTTTTTAACAATCTTGTGCATCCAATAAGTTCATTTGTGTCATTGGATGAACATTTAGGTCATTTTCGTCCTCCCTAGGCTTATTCTTGTCCAATTAGGGTTTTTAACCAATCTTGTGCATCCAATAAGTTCATTTGTGTAATTGGATGAACATTTAGGTCATTTTCGTCCTCCCTAGGCTTATTCTTGTCCAATTAGGGTTTTTAACCAATCTTGTGCATCCAATAAGTTCATTTGTGTCATTGGATGAACATTTAGGTCAATTTTCGTCCTCCCTAGGCTTATTCTTGTCCAATTAGGGTTTTTACCAATCTTGTGCATCCAATAAGTTCATTTGTGTCATTGGATGAACATTTAGGTCATTTTCGTCCTCCCTAGGCTTATTCTTGTCCAATTAGGGTTTTTAACCAATCTTGTGCATCCAATAAGTTCATTTGTGTAATTGGATGAACATTTAGGTCATTTTCGTCCTCCCTAGGCTTATTCTTGTCCAATTAGGGTTTTTAACCAATCTTGTGCATCCAATAAGTTTTTTTGTGTAATTGGATGAACATTTAGGTCATTTTCGTCCTCCCTAGGCTTATTCTTGTCCAATTAGGGTTTTTAACCAATCTTGTGCATCCAATAAGTTCATTTGTGTCATTGGATGAACATTTAGGTCATTTTCGTCCTCCTAGGCTTATTCTTGTCCAATTAGGGTTTTTAACCAATCTTGTGCATCCAATAAGTTCATTTGTGTCATTGGATGAACATTTAGGTCATTTTCGTCCTCCCTAGGCTTATTCTTGTCCAATTAGGGTTTTTTAACCAATCTTGTGCATCCAATAAGTTCATTTGTGTCATTGGATGAACATTTAGGTCATTTTCGTCCTCCCTAGGCTTATTCTTGTCCAATTTAGGGTTTTTAACCAATCTTGTGCATCCAATAAGTTCATTTGTGTCATTGGATGAACATTTAGGTCATTTTCGTCCTCCCTAGGCTTATTCTTGTCCAATTAGGGTTTTTAACCAATCTTGTGCATCCAATAAGTTCATTTGTGTCATTGGATGAACATTTAGGTCATTTTCGTCCTCCCTAGGCTTATTCTTGTGCAATTAGGGTTTTTAACCAATCTTGTGCATCCAATAAGTTCATTTGTGTCATTGGATGAACATTTAGGTCATTTTCGTCCTCCCTAGGCTTATTCTTGTCCAATTAGGGTTTTTAACCAATCTTGTGCATCCAATAAGTTCATTTGTGTCATTGGATGAACATTTAGGTCATTTTCGTCCTCCCTAGGCTTATTCTTGTCCAATTAGGGTTTTTAACCAATCTTGTGCATCCAATAAGTTCATTTGTGTCATTGGATGAACATTTAGGTCATTTTCGTCCTCCCTAGGCTTATTCTTGTCCAATTAGGGGTTTTTAACCAATCTTGTGCATCCAATAAGTTCATTTGTGTCATTGGATGAACATTTAGGTCATTTTCGTCCTCCCTAGGCTTATTCTTGTCCAATTAGGGTTTTTAACCAATCTTGTGCATCCAATAAGTTCATTTGTGTCATTGGATGAACATTTAGGTCATTTTCGTCCTCCCTAGGCTTATTCTTGTCCAATAGGGTTTTTAACCAATCTTGTGCATCCAATAAGTTCATTTGTGTCATTGGATGAACATTTAGGTCATTTTCGTCCTCCCTAGGCTTATTCTTGTCCAATTAGGGTTTTTAACCAATCTTGTGCATCCAATAAGTTCATTTGTGTCATTGGATGAACATTTAGGTCATTTTCGTCCTCCCTAGGCTTATTCTTGTCCAATTAGGGTTTTTAACCAATCTTGTGCATCCAATAAAGTTCATTTGTGTCATTGGATGAACATTTAGGTCATTTTCGTCCTCCCTAGGCTTATTCTTGTCCAATTAGGGTTTTTAACCAATCTTGTGCATCCAATAAGTTCATTTGTGTCATTGGATGAACATTTAGGTCATTTTCGTCCTCCCTAGGCTTATTCTTGTCCAATTAGGGTTTTTAACCAATCTTGTGCATCCAATAAGTTCATTTGTGTCATTGGATGAACATTTAGGTCATTTTCGTCCTCCCTAGGCTTATTCTTGTCCAATTAGGGTTTTTAACCAATCTTGTGCATCCAATAAGTTCATTTGTGTAATTGGATGAACATTTAGGTCATTTTCGTCCTCCCCTAGGCTTATTCTTGTCCAATTAGGGTTTTTAACCAATCTTGTGCATCCAATAAGTTCATTTGTGTCATTGGATGAACATTTAGGTCATTTTCGTCCTCCCTAGGCTTATTCTTGTCCAATTAGGGTTTTTAACCAATCTTGTGCATCCAATAAGTTCATTTGTGTAATTGGATGAACAATTAGGTCATTTTCGTCCTCCCTAGGCTTATTCTTGTCCAATTAGGGTTTTTAACCAATCTTGTGCATCCAATAGTTTCATTTGTGTCATTGGATGAACATTTAGGTCATTTTCGTCCTCCCTAGGCTTATTCTTGTCCAATTAGGGTTTTTAACCAAATCTTGTGCATCCAATAAGTTCATTTGTGTCATTGGATGAACATTTAGGTCATTTTCGTCCTCCTAGGCTTATTCTTGTCCAATTAGGGTTTTTAACCAATCTTGTGCATCCAATAAGTTCATTTGTGTCATTGGATGAACATTTAGGTCATTTTCGTCCTCCCTAGGCTTATTCTTGTCCAATTAGGGTTTTTAACCAATCTTGTGCATCCAATAAGTTCATTTGTGTCATTGGATGAACATTTAGGTCATTTTCGTCCTCCCTAGGCTTATTCTTGTCCAATTAGGGTTTTTTAACCAATCTTGTGCATCCAATAAGTTCATTTGTGTCATTGGATGAACATTTTAGGTCATTTTCGTCCTCCCTAGGCTTATTCTTGTCCAATTAGGGTTTTTAACCAATCTTGTGCATCCAATAAGTTCATTTGTGTCATTGGATGAACATTTAGGTCATTTTCGTCCTCCCTAGGCTTATTCTTGTCCAATTAGGGTTTTTAACCAATCTTGTGCATCCAATAAGTTCATTTGTGTCATTGGATGAACATTTAGGTCATTTTCGTCCTCCCTAGGCTTATTCTTGTCCAATTAGGGTTTTTAAACCAATCTTGTGCATCCAATAAGTTCATTTGTGTCATTGGATGAACATTTAGGTCATTTTCGTCCTCCCTAGGCTTTCTTGTCCAATTAGGGTTTTTAACCAATCTTGTGCATCCAATAAGTTCATTTGTGTCATTGGATGAACATTTAGGTCATTTTCGTCCTCCCTAGGCTTATTCTTGTCCAATTAGGGTTTTTAACCAATCTTGTGCATCCAATAAGTTCATTTGTGTCATTGGATGAACATTTAGGTCATTTTCGTCCTCCCTAGGCTTATTCTTGTCCAATTAGGGTTTTTAACCAATCTTGTGCATCCAATAAGTTCATTTGTGTCATTGGATGAACATTTAGGTCATTTTCGTCCTCCCTAGGCTTATTCTTGTCCAATTAGGGTTTTTAACCAATCTTGTGCATCCAATAAGTTCATTTGTGTCATTGGATGAACATTTAGGTCATTTTCGTCCTCCCTAGGCTTATTCTTGTCCAATTAGGGTTTTTAACCAATCTTGTGCATCCAATAAGTTCATTTGTGTCATTGGATGAACATTTAGGTCATTTTCGTCCTCCCTAGGCTTATTCTTGTCCAATTAGGGTTTTTAACCAATCTTGTGCATCCAATAAGTTCATTTGTGTCATTGGATGAACATTTAGGTCATTTTCGTCCTCCCTAGGCTTATTCTTGTCCAATTAGGGTTTTTAACCAATCTTGTGCATCCAATAAGTTCATTTGTGTCATTGGATGAACATTTAGTCATTTTCGTCCTCCCTAGGCTTATTCTTGTCCAATTAGGGTTTTTAACCAATCTTGTGCATCCAATAAGTTCATTTGTGTCATTGGATGAACATTTAGGTCATTTTCGTCCTCCCTAGGCTTATTCTTGTCCAATTAGGTTTTTAACCAATCTTGTGCATCCAATAGTTTCATTTGTGTCATTGGATGAACATTTAGGTCATTTTCGTCCTCCCTAGGCTTATTCTTGTCCAATTAGGGTTTTTAACCAATCTTGTGCATCCAATAAGTTCATTTGTGTCATTGGATGAACATTTAGGTCATTTTCGTCCTCCCTAGGCTTATTCTTGTCCAATTAGGGTTTTTAACCAATCTTGTGCATCCAATAAGTTCATTTGTGTCATTGGATGAACATTTAGGTCATTTTCGTCCTCCCTAGGCTTATTCTTGTCCAATTAGGGTTTTTAACCAATCTTGTGCATCCAATAAGTTCATTTGTGTCATTGGATGAACATTTAGGTCATTTTCGTCCTCCCTAGGCTTATTCTTGTCCAATTAGGGTTTTTAACCAATCTTGTGCATCCAATAAGTTCATTTGTGTCATTGGATGAACATTTAGGTCATTTTCGTCCTCCCTAGGGCTTATTCTTGTCCAATTAGGGTTTTTAACCAATCTTGTGCATCCAATAAGTTCATTTGTGTCATTGGATGAACATTTAGGTCATTTTCGTCCTCCCTAGGCTTATTCTTGTCCAATTAGGGTTTTTAACCAATCTTGTGCATCCAATAAGTTCATTTGTGTCATTGGATGAACATTTAGGTCATTTTCGTCCTCCCTAGGCTTATTCTTGTCCAATTAGGGTTTTTAACCAATCTTGTGCATCCAATAAGTTCATTTGTGTCATTGGATGAACATTTAGGTCATTTTCGTCCTCCCTAGGCTTATTCTTGTCCAATTAGGGTTTTTAACCAATCTTGTGCATCCAATAAGTTCATTTGTGTCATTGGATGAACATTTAGGTCATTTTCGTCCTCCCTAGGCTTATTCTTGTCCAATTAGGGTTTTTAACCAATCTTGTGCATCCAATAGTTCATTTGTGTCATGGATGAACATTTAGGTCATTTTCGTCCTCCCTAGGCTTATTCTTGTCCAATTAGGGTTTTTAACCAATCTTGTGCATCCAATAAGTTCATTTGTGTCATTGGATGAACATTTAGGTCATTTTCGTCCTCCCTAGGCTTATTCTTGTCCAATTAGGGTTTTTTAACCAATCTTGTGCATCCAATAAGTTCATTTGTGTCATTGGATGAACATTTAGGTCATTTTCGTCCTCCCTAGGCTTATTCTTGTCCAATTAGGGTTTTTAACCAATCTTGTGCATCCAATAAGTTCATTTGTGTCATTGGATGAACATTTAGGTCATTTTCGTCCTCCTAGGCTTATTCTTGTCCAATTAGGGTTTTTAACCAATCTTGTGCATCCAATAAGTTCATTTGTGTCATTTGGATGAACATTTAGGTCATTTTCGTCCTCCCTAGGCTTATTCTTGTCCAATTAGGGTTTTTAACCAATCTTGTGCATCCAATAAGTTCATTTGTGTCATTGGATGAACATTTAGGTCATTTTCGTCCTCCCTAGGCTTATTCTTGTCCAATTAGGGTTTTTAACCAATCTTGTGCATCCAATAAGTTCATTTGTGTCATTGGATGAACATTTAGGTCATTTTCGTCCTCCCTAGGCTTATTCTTGTCCAATTAGGGTTTTTAACCAATCTTGTGCATCCAATAAGTTCATTTGTGTCATTGGATGAACATTTAGGTCATTTTCGTCGTCCTCCCTAGGCTTATTCTTGTCCAATTAGGGTTTTTAACCAATCTTGTGCATCCAATAAGTTCATTTGTGTGTTGGATGATGAACATTTAGGTCATTTTCGTCCTCCCTAGGCTTATTCTTGTCCAATTAGGGTTTTTAACCAATCTTGTGCATCCAATAAGTTCATTTGTGTCATTGGATGAACATTTAGGTCATTTTCGTCCTCCCTAGGCTTATTCTTGTCCAATTAGGGTTTTTAACCAATCTTGTGCATCCAATAAGTTCATTTGTGTCATTGGATGAACATTTAGGTCATTTTCGTCCTCCCTAGGCTTATTCTTGTCCAATTAGGGTTTTTTAAACCAATCTTGTGCATCCAATAAGTTCATTTGTGTCATTGGATGAACATTTAGGTCATTTTCGTCCTCCCTAGGCTTATTCTTGTCCAATTAGGGTTTTTAACCAATCTTGTGCATCCAATAAGTTCATTTGTGTCATTGGATGAACATTTAGGTCATTTTCGTCCTCCCTAGGCTTATTCTTGTCCAATTAGGGTTTTTAACCAATCTTGTGCATCCAATAAGTTCATTTGTGTCATTGGATGAACATTTAGGTCATTTTCGTCCTCCCTAGGCTTATTCTTGTCCAATTAGGGTTTTTAACCAATCTTGTGCATCCAATAAGTTCATTTGTGTCATTGGATGAACATTTAGGTCATTTTCGTCCTCCCTAGGCTTATTCTTGTCCAATTAGGGTTTTAACCAATCTTGTGCATCCAATAAGTTCATTTGTGTCATTGGATGAACATTTAGGTCATTTTCGTCCTCCCTAGGCTTATTCTTGTCCAATTAGGGTTTTTAACCAATCTTGTGCATCCAATAAGTTCATTTGTGTCATTGGATGAACATTTAGGTCATTTTCGTCCTCCCTAGGCTTATTCTTGTCCAATTAGGGTTTTTAACCAATCTTGTGCATCCAATAAGTTCATTTGTGTCATTGGATGAACATTTAGGTCATTTTCGTCCTCCCTAGGCTTATTCTTGTCCAATTAGGGTTTTTAACCAATCTTGTGCATCCAATAAGTTCATTTGTGTCATTGGATGAACATTTAGGTCATTTTCGTCCTCCCTAGGCTTATTCTTGTCCAATTAGGGTTTTTAACCAATCTTGTGCATCCAATAAGTTCATTTGTGTCATTGGATGAACATTTAGGTCATTTTCGTCCTCCCTAGGCTTATTCTTGTCCAATTAGGGTTTTTAACCAATCTTGTGCATCCAATAAGTTCATTTGTGTGTCATTGGATGAACATTTAGGTCATTTTCGTCCTCCCTAGGCTTATTCTTGTCCAATTAGGGTTTTTAACCAATCTTGTGCATCCAATAAGTTCATTTGTGTCATTGGATGAACATTTAGGTCATTTTCGTCCTCCCTAGGCTTATTCTTGTCCAATTAGGGTTTTTAACCAATCTTGTGCATCCAATAAGTTCATTTGTGTCATTGGATGAACATTTAGGTCATTTTCGTCCTCCCTAGGCTTATTCTTGTCCAATTAGGGTTTTTAACCAATCTTGTGCATCCAATAAGTTCATTTGTGTCATTGGATGAACATTTAGGTCATTTTCGTCCTCCCTAGGCTTATTCTTGTCCAATTAGGGTTTTTAACCAATCTTGTGCATCCAATAAGTTCATTTGTGTCATTGGATGAACATTTAGGTCATTTTCGTCCTCCCTAGGCTTATTCTTGTGTCCAATTAGGGTTTTTAACCAATCTTGTGCATCCAATAAGTTCATTTGTGTCATTGGATGAACATTTAGGTCATTTTCGTCCTCCCTAGGCTTATTCTTGTCCAATTAGGGTTTTTAACCAATCTTGTGCATCCAATAAGTTCATTTGTGTCATTGGATGAACATTTAGGTCATTTTCGTCCTCCCTAGGCTTATTCTTGTCCAATTAGGGTTTTTAACCAATCTTGTGCATCCAATAAGTTCATTTGTGTCATTGGATGAACATTTAGGTCATTTTCGTCCTCCCTAGGCTTATTCTTGTCCAATTAGGGTTTTTAACCAATCTTGTGCATCCAATAAGTTCATTTGTGTCATTGGATGAACATTTAGGTCATTTTCGTCCTCCCTAGGCTTATTCTTGTCCAATTAGGGTTTTTAACCAATCTTGTGCATCCAATAAGTTCATTTGTGTCATTGGATGAACATTTAGGTCATTTTCGTCCTCCCTAGGCTTATTCTTGTGTCCAATTAGGGTTTTTAACCAATCTTGTGCATCCAATAAGTTCATTTGTTGTGTCATTGGATGAACATTTAGGTCATTTTCGTCCTCCCTAGGCTTATTCTTGTCCAATTAGGGTTTTTAACCAATCTTGTGCATCCAATAAGTTCATTTGTGTCATTGGATGAACATTTAGGTCATTTTCGTCCTCCCTAGGCTTATTCTTGTCCAATTAGGGTTTTTAACCAATCTTGTGCATCCAATAAGTTCATTTGTGTCATTGGATGAACATTTAGGTCATTTTCGTCCTCCCTAGGCTTATTCTTGTCCAATTAGGGTTTTTAACCCAATCTTGTGCATCCAATAAGTTCATTTGTGTCATTGGATGAACATTTAGGTCATTTTCGTCCTCCCTAGGCTTATTCTTGTCCATTAGGGTTTTTAACCAATCTTGTGCATCCAATAAGTTCATTTGTGTCATTGGATGAACATTTAGGTCATTTTCGTCCTCCCTAGGCTTATTCTTGTCCAATTAGGGTTTTTAACCAATCTTGTGCATCCAATAAGTTCATTTGTGTGTCATTGGATGAACATTTAGGTCATTTTCGTCCTCCCTAGGCTTATTCTTGTCCAATTAGGGTTTTTAACCAATCTTGTGCATCCAATAAGTTCATTTGTGTCATTGGATGAACATTTAGGTCATTTTCGTCCTCCCTAGGCTTATTCTTGTCCAATTAGGGTTTTTAACCAATCTTGTGCATCCAATAAGTTCATTTGTGTGTCATTGGATGAACATTTAGGTCATTTTCGTCCTCCCTAGGCTTATTCTTGTCCAATTAGGGTTTTTAACCAATCTTGTGCATCCAATAAGTTCATTTGTGTCATTGGATGAACATTTAGGTCATTTTCGTCCTCCCTAGGCTTATTCTTGTCCAATTAGGGTTTTTAACCAATCTTGTGCATCCAATAAGTTCATTTGTGTCATTGGATGAACATTTAGGTCATTTTCGTCCTCCTAGGCTTATTCTTGTCCAATTAGGGTTTTTAACCAATCTTGTGCATCCAATAAGTTCATTTGTGTCATTGGATGAACATTTAGGTCATTTTCGTCCTCCCTAGGCTTATTCTTGTCCAATTAGGGTTTTTAACCAATCTTGTGCATCCAATAAGTTCATTTGTGTCATTGGATGAACATTTAGGTCATTTTCGTCCTCCCTAGGCTTATTCTTGTCCAATTAGGGTTTTTAACCAATCTTGTGCATCCAATAAGTTCATTTGTGTCATTGGATGAACATTTAGGTCATTTTCGTCCTCCCTAGGCTTATTCTTGTCCAATTAGGGTTTTTAACCAATCTTGTGCATCCAATAAGTTCATTTGTGTCATTGGATGAACATTTAGGTCATTTTCGTCCTCCCTAGGCTTATTCTTGTCCAATTAGGGTTTTTAACCAATCTTGTGCATCCAATAAGTTCATTTGTGTCATTGGATGAACATTTAGGTCATTTTCGTCCCTCCTAGGCTTATTCTTGTCCAATTAGGGTTTTTAACCAATCTTGTGCATCCAATAAGTTCATTTGTGTCATTGGATGAACATTTAGGTCATTTTCGTCTCCCTAGGGCTTATTCTTGTCCAATTAGGGTTTTTAACCAATCTTGTGCATCCAATAAGTTCATTTGTGTCATTGGATGTCCTCCCTAGGCTTATTCTTGTCCAATTAGGGTTTTTAACCAATCTTGTGCATCCAATAAGTTCATTTTGTGTCATTGGATGAACATTTAGGTCATTTTCGTCCTCCCTAGGCTTATTCTTGTCCAATTAGGGTTTTTAACCAATCTTGTGCATCCATAAGTTCATTTGTGTCATTGATGAACATTTAGGTCATTTTCGTCCTCCCTAGGCTTATTCTCGTCCTCCCTAGGCTTTTATCTTGTGCATCCAATAAGTTCATTTGTGTCATTGGATGAACATTTAGGTCATTTTCGTCCTCCCTAGGCTTATTCTTGTCCAATTAGGGTTTTTAACCAATCTTGTGCATCCAATAAGTTCATTTGTGTCATTGGATGAACATTTAGGTCATTTTCGTCCTCCCTAGGCTTATTCTTGTCCAATTAGGGTTTTTAACCAATCTTGTGCATCCAATAAGTTCATTTGTGTCATTGGATGAACATTTAGGTCATTTTCGTCCTCCCTAGGCTTATTCTTGTCCAATTAGGGTTTTTAACCAATCTTGTGCATCCAATAAGTTCATTTGTGTCATTGGATGAACATTTAGGTCATTTTCGTCCTCCCTAGGCTTATTCTTGTCCAATTAGGGTTTTTAACCAATCTTGTGCATCCAATAAGTTCATTTGTGTCATTGGATGAACATTTAGGTCATTTTCGTCCTCCCTAGGCTTATTCTTGTCCAATTAGGGTTTTTAACCAATCTTGTGCATCCAATAAGTTCATTTGTGTCATTGGATGAACATTTAGGTCATTTTCGTCCTCCCTAGGCTTATTCTTGTCCAATTAGGGTTTTTAACCAATCTTGTGCATCCAATAAGTTCATTTGTGTCATTGGATGAACATTTTTAGGTCATTTTCGTCCTCCCTAGGCTTATTCTTGTCCAATTAGGGTTTTTAACCAATCTTGTGCATCCAATAAGTTCATTTGTGTCATTGGATGAACATTTAGGTCATTTTCGTCCTCCCTAGGCTTATTCTTGTCCAATTAGGGTTTTTAACCAATCTTGTGCATCCAATAAGTTCATTTGTGTCATTGGATGAACATTTAGGTCATTTTCGTCCTCCCTAGGCTTATTCTTGTCCAATTAGGGTTTTTAACCAATCTTGTGCATCCAATAAGTTCATTTGTGTCATTGGATGAACATTTAGGTCATTTTCGTCCTCCCTAGGCTTATTCTTGTCCAATTAGGGTTTTTAACCAATCTTGTGCATCCAATAAGTTCATTTGTGTCATTGGATGAACATTTAGGTCATTTTCGTCCTCCCTAGGCTTATTCTTGTCCAATTAGGGTTTTTAACCAATCTTGTGCATCCAATAAGTTCATTTGTGTCATTGGATGAACATTTAGGTCATTTTCGTCCTCCCTAGGCTTATTCTTGTCCAATTAGGGTTTTTAACCAATCTTGTGCATCCAATAAGTTCATTTGTGTCATTGGATGAACATTTAGGTCATTTTCGTCCTCCCTAGGCTTATTCTTGTCCAATTAGGGTTTTTAACCAATCTTGTGCATCCAATAAGTTCATTTGTGTCATTGGATGAACATTTAGGTCATTTTCGTCCTCCCTAGGCTTATTCTTGTCCAATTAGGGTTTTTTAACCAATCTTGTGCATCCAATAAGTTCATTTGTGTCATTGGATGAACATTTAGGTCATTTTCGTCCTCCCTAGGCTTATTTGTCCAATTAGGGTTTTTAACCAATCTTGTGCATCCAATAAGTTCATTTGTGTCATTGGATGAACATTTAGGTCATTTTCGTCCTCCCTAGGCTTATTCTTGTCCAATTAGGGTTTTTAACCAATCTTGTGCATCCAATAAGTTCATTTGTGTCATTGGATGAACATTTAGGTCATTTTCGTCCTCCCTAGCTTATTCTTGTCCAATTAGGGTTTTTAACCAATCTTGTGCATCCAATAAGTTCATTTGTGTCATTGGATGAACATTTAGGTCATTTTCGTCCTCCCTAGGCTTATTCTTGTCCAATTAGGGTTTTTAACCAATCTTGTGCATCCAATAAGTTCATTTGTGTCATTGGATGAACATTTAGGTCATTTTCGTCCTCCCTAGGCTTATTCTTGTCCAATTAGGGTTTTTAACCAATCTTGTGCATCCAATAAGTTCATTTGTGTCATTGGATGAACATTTAGGTCATTTTCGTCCTCCCTAGGCTTATTCTTGTCCAATTAGGGTTTTTAACCAATCTTGTGCATCCAATAAGTTCATTTGTGTCATTGGATGAACATTTAGGTCATTTTCGTCCTCCCTAGGCTTATTCTTGTCCAATTAGGGTTTTTAACCCAATCTTGTGCATCCAATAAGTTCATTTGTGTGTCATTGGATGAACATTTAGGTCATTTTCGTCCTCCCTAGGCTTATTCTTGTCCAATTAGGGTTTTCTTGTGCATCCAATCTTGTGCATCCATTAGGTTCATTTGTGTCATTGGATGAACATTTAGGTCATTTTCGTCCTCCCTAGGCTTATTCTTGTCCAATTAGGGTTTTTAACCAATCTTGTGCATCCAATAAGTTCATTTGTGTCATTTGGATGAACATTTAGGTCATTTTCGTCCTCCCTAGGCTTATTCTTGTCCAATTAGGGTTTTTAACCAATCTTGTGCATCCAATAAGTTCATTTGTGTCATTGGATGAACATTTAGGTCATTTTCGTCCTCCCTAGCTTATTCTTGTCCAATTAGGGTTTTTAACCAATCTTGTGCATCCAATAATTTTCATTTGTGTCATTGGATGAACATTTAGGTCATTTTCGTCCTCCCTAGGCTTATTCTTGTCCAATTAGGGTTTTTAACCAATCTTGTGCATCCAATAAGTTCATTTGTGTCACATTCATTGGATGAACATTTAGGTCATTTTCGTCCTCCCTAGGGCTTATTTCTTGTCCAATTAGGGTTTTTAACCAATCTTGTGCATCCAATAAGTTCATTTGTGTGTGTTGGATGAACATTTAGGTCATTTTCGTCCTCCCTAGGCTTATTCTTGTCCAATTAGGGTTTTTAACCAATCTTGTGCATCCAATAAGTTCATTTGTGTCATTGGATGAACATTTAGGTCATTTTCGTCCTCCTCCCTAGGCTTATTCTTGTCCAATTAGGGTTTTTAACCAATCTTGTGCATCCAATAAGTTCATTTGTGTCATTGGATGAACATTTAGGGTCATTTTCGTCCTCCCTAGGCTTATTCTTGTCCAATTAGGGTTTTTTAACCAATCTTGTGCATCCAATAAGTTCATTTGTGTCATTGGATGAACATTTAGGTCATTTTCGTCCTCCCTAGGCTTATTCTTGTCCAATTAGGGTTTTTAACCAATCTTGTGCATCCAATGTTCATTTTGTGTGTCATTCATTTGTGTCATTGGATGAACATTTAGGTCATTTTCGTCCTCCCTAGGCTTATTCTTGTCCAATTAGGGTTTTTTAACCAATCTTGTGCATCCAATAAGTTTCATTTGTGTCATTGGATGAACATTTAGGTCATTTTCGTCCTCCCTAGGCTTATTCTTGTCCAATTAGGGTTTTTAACCAATCTTGTGCATCCAATAAGTTCATTTGTGTCATTGGATGAACATTTAGGTCATTTTCGTCCTCCCTAGGCTTATTCTTGTCCAATTAGGGTTTTTAACCAATCTTGTGCATCCAATAAGTTCATTTGTGTCATTGGATGAACATTTAGGTCATTTTCGTCCTCCCTAGGCTTATTCTTGTCCAATTAGGGTTTTTAAACCAATCTTGTGCATCCAATAAGTTCATTTGTGTGTCATTGGATGAACATTTAGGTCATTTTCGTCCTCCTAGGCTAGGGTTTTATCTTGTCCAATTAGGGTTTTTTTGTGTCATTTGGAATCTTGTGCATCCAATAAGTTCATTTGTGTCATAATCTTGTGCATCCAATAAGTTCATTTGTAAGTCATTTGTGTCATGAATGAACATTTAGGTCATTTTCGTCCTCCCTAGGCTTATTCTTGTCCAATTAGGGTTTTTTTTACCAATCTTGTGCATCCATAAGTTCATTTGTGTCATTGGATGAACATTTAGGTCATTTTCGTCCTCCCTAGGCTTATTCTTGTCCAATTAGGGTTTTTAACCAATCTTGTGCATCCAATAAGTTCATTTGTGTCATTGGATGAACATTTAGGTCATCATTTTCGTCCTCCCTAGGCTTATTCTTGTCCAATTAGGGTTTTTAACCAATCTTGTGCATCCAATAAGTTCATTTGTGTCATTGGATGAACATTTAGGTCATTTTCGTCCTCCCTAGGCTTATTCTTGTCCAATTAGGGTTTTTAAACCAATCTTGTGCATCCAATAAGTTCATTTGTGTCATTGGATGAACATTTAGGTCATTTTCGTCCTCCTAGGAATTCTTGTCCAATAAGGTTTTTCATTTTCGTCCTCCAATAAGTTCTTATCATTGGATGAACATTTAGGTCATTTTCGTCCTCCCTAGGCTTATTCTTGTCCAATTAGGGTTTTTTAACCAATCTTGTGCATCCAATAAGTTCATTTGTGTCATTGGATGAACATTTAGGTCATTTTCGTCCTCCCTAGGCTTATTCTTGTCCAATTAGGGTTTTTAACCAATCTTGTGCATCCAATAAGTTCATTTGTGTCATTGGATGAACATTTAGGTCATTTTCGTCCTCCCTAGGCTTATTCTTGTCCAATTAGGGTTTTTAACCAATCTTGTGCATCCAATAAGTTCATTTTGTGTGTCATTGGATGAACATTTAGGTCATTTTCGTCCTCCCTAGGCTTATTCTTGTCCAATTAGGGTTTTTAACCAATCTTGTGCATCCAATAAGTTCATTTGTGTCATTGGATGAACATTTAGGTCATTTTCGTCCTCCCTAGGCTTATTCTTGTCCAATTAGGGTTTTTAACCAATCTTTGTGCATCCAATAAGTTCATTTGTGTCATTGGATGAACATTTAGGTCATTTTCGTCCTCCCTAGGCTTATTCTTGTCCAATTAGGGTTTTTAACCAATCTTGTGCATCCAATAAGTTCATTTGTGTCATTGGATGAACATTTAGGTCATTTTCGTCCTCCCTAGGCTTATTCTTGTCCAATTAGGGTTTTTAACCAATCTTGTGCATCCAATAAGTTCATTTGTGTCATTGGATGAACATTTAGGTCATTTTCGTCCTCCCTAGGCTTATTCTTGTCCAATTAGGGTTTTTTAACCAATCTTGTGCATCCAATAAGTTCATTTGTGTCATTGGATGAACATTTAGGTCATTTTCGTCCTCCCTAGGCTTATTCTTGTCCAATTAGGGTTTTTAACCAATCTTGTGCATCCAATAAGTTCATTTGTGTCATTGGATGAACATTTAGGTCATTTTCGTCCTCCCTAGGCTTATTCTTGTCCAATTAGGGTTTTTAACCAATCTTGTGCATCCAATAAGTTCATTTGTGTCATTGGATGAACATTTAGGTCATTTTCGTCCTCCCTAGGCTTATTCTTGTCAATTAGGGTTTTTAACCAATCTTGTGCATCCAATAAGTTCATTTGTGTCATTGGATGAACATTTAGGTCATTTTCGTCCTCCCTAGGCTTATTCTTGTCCAATTAGGGTTTTTAACCAATCTTGTGCATCCAATAAGTTCATTTGTGTCATTGGATGAACATTTAGGTCATTTTCGTCCTCCCTAGGCTTATTCTTGTCCAATTAGGGTTTTTTAACCAATCTTGTGCATCCAATAAGTTCATTTGTGTCATTGGATGAACATTTAGGTCATTTTCGTCCTCCCTAGGCTTATTCTTGTCCAATTAGGGTTTTTAACCAATCTTGTGCATCCAATAAGTTCATTTGTGTCATTGGATGACATTTAGGTCATTTTCGTCCTCCCTAGGCTTATTCTTGTCCAATTAGGGTTTTTAACCAATCTTGTGCATCCAATAAGTTCATTTGTGTCATTGGATGAACATTTAGGTCATTTTCGTCCTCCCTAGGCTTATTCTTGTCCAATTAGGGTTTTTAACCAATCTTGTGCATCCAATAAGTTCATTTGTGTCATTGGATGAACATTTAGGTCATTTTCGTCCTCCCTAGGCTTATTCTTGTCCAATTAGGGTTTTTAACCAATCTTGTGCATCCAATAAGTTCATTTGTGTCATTGGATGAACATTTAGGTCATTTTCGTCCTCCCTAGGCTTATTCTTGTCCAATTAGGGTTTTTAACCAATCTTGTGCATCCAATAAGTTCATTTGTGTCATTGGATGAACATTTAGGTCATTTTCGTCCTCCCTAGGCTTATTCTTGTCCAATTAGGGTTTTTAACCAATCTTGTGCATCCAATAAGTTCATTTGTGTCATTGGATGAACATTTAGGTCATTTTCGTCCCCCTAGGCTTATTCTTGTCCAATTAGGGTTTTTAACCAATCTTGTGCATCAATAAGTTCATTTGTGTCATTGGATGAACATTTAGGTCATTTTCGTCCTCCCTAGGCTTATTCTTGTCCAATTAGGGTTTTTAACCAATCTTGTGCATCCAATAAGTTCATTTTGTGTCATTGGATGAACATTTAGGTCATTTTCGTCCTCCCTAGGCTTATTCTTGTCCAATTAGGGTTTTTAACCAATCTTGTGCATCCAATAAGTTCATTTGTGTCATTGGATGAACATTTAGGTCATTTTCGTCCTCCCTAGGCTTATTCTTGTCCAATTAGGGTTTTTAACCAAATCTTGTGCATCCAATAAGTTCATTTGTGTCATTGGATGAACATTTAGGTCATTTTCGTCCTCCCTAGGCTTATTCTTGTCCAATTAGGGTTTTTTAACCAATCTTGTGCATCCAATAAGTTCATTTGTGTCATTGGATGAACATTTAGGTCATTTTCGTCCTCCCTAGGCTTATTCTTGTCCAATTAGGGTTTTTAACCAATCTTGTGCATCCAATAAGTTCATTTGTGTCATTGGATGACATTTAGGTCATTTTCGTCCTCCCTAGGCTTATTCTTGTCCAATTAGGGTTTTTAACCAATCTTGTGCATCCAATAAGTTCATTTGTGTCATTGGATGAACATTTAGGTCATTTTCGTCCTCCCTAGGCTTATTCTTGTCCAATTAGGGTTTTTAACCAATCTTGTGCATCCATTGGATAAGTTTTTCGTCCTCCCTAGGCTTATTCTTGTCATTAGGTTTTTAACCAATCTTGTGCATCCAATTGTTCATTTGTGTCATTGGATGAACATTTAGGTCATTTTCGTCCTCCCTAGGCTTATTCTTGTCCAATTAGGGTTTTTAACCAATCTTGTGCATCCATAAGTTCATTTGTGTCATTGGATGAACATTTAGGTCATTTTCGTCCTCCCTAGGCTTATTCTTGTCCAATTAGGGTTTTTAACCAATCTTGTGCATCCAATAAGTTCATTTGTGTGTCATTGGATGAACATTTAGGTCATTTTCGTCCTCCCTAGGCTTATTCTTGTCCAATTAGGGTTTTTTAACCAATCTTGTGCATCCAATAAGTTCATTTGTGTCATTGGATGAACATTTAGGTCATTTTCGTCCTCCCTAGGCTTATTCTTGTCCAATTAGGGTTTTAACCAATCTTGTGCATCCAATAAGTTCATTTTGTGTCATTGGATGAAACATTTAGGTCATTTTCGTCCTCCCTAGGCTTATTCTTGTCCAATTAGGGTTTTTAACCAATCTTGTGCATCCAATAAGTGTTTTTGTGTCATTGGATGAACATTTAGGTCATTTTCGTCCTCCCTAGGCTTATTCTTGTCCAATTAGGGTTTTTAACCAATCTTGTGCATCCAATAAGTTCATTTGTGTGTCATTGGATGAACATTTAGGTCATTTTCGTCTCCCTAGGCTTATTCTTGTCCAATTAGGGTTTTTAACCAATCTTGTGCATCCAATAAGTTCATTTGTGTCATTGGATGAACATTTAGGTCATTTTCGTCCTCCCTAGGCTTATTCTTGTCCAATTAGGGTTTTTTAACCAATCTTGTGCATCCAATAAGTTCATTTGTGTCATTGGATGAACATTTAGGTCATTTTCGTCCTCCCTAGGCTTATTCTTGTCCAATTAGGGTTTTTAACCAATCTTGTGCATCCAATAAGTTCATTTGTGTCATTGGATGAACATTTAGGTCATTTTCGTCCTCCCTAGGCTTATTCTTGTCCAATTAGGGTTTTTAACCAATCTTGTGCATCCAATAGTTGTTCATTGTGTCATTGGATGAACATTTAGGTCATTTTCGTC
Source organism: Cicer echinospermum (assembly GCA_002896215.2). NCBI lineage: Eukaryota > Viridiplantae > Streptophyta > Magnoliopsida > Fabales > Fabaceae > Cicer > Cicer echinospermum. Next base: position 30,782 of record PGTU02003934.1, read on the forward strand.
CTCCCTAGGCTTATTCTTGTCCAATTAGGGTTTTTAACCAATCTTGTGCATCCAATAAGTTCATTTGTGTCATTGGATGAACATTTAGGTCATTTTCGTCCTCCCTAGGCTTATTCTTGTCCAATTAGGGTTTTAACCAATCTCTTGTGCATCCAATAAGTTCATTTTTGTGTCATTGGATGAAACATTTAGGTCATTTTCGTCCTCCCTAGGCTTATTCTTGTCCAATTAGGGTTTTTTAACCAATCTTGTGCATCCAATAAGTTCATTTGTGTCATTGGATGAACATTTAGGTCATTTTCGTCCTCCCTAGGCTTATTCTTGTCCAATTAGGGTTTTTAACCAATCTTGTGCATCCAATAAGTTCATTTGTGTCATTGGATGAACATTTAGGTCATTTTCGTCCTCCCTAGGCTTATTCTTGTCCAATTAGGGTTTTTAACCAATCTTGTGCATCCAATAGTTCATTTTTGTGTCATTGGATGAACATTTAGGTCATTTTCGTCCTCCCTAGGCTTATTCTTGTCCAATTAGGGTTTTTAACCAATCTTGTGCATCCAATAAGTTCATTTGTGTCATTGGATGAACATTTAGGTCATTTTCGTCCTCCCTAGGCTTATTCTTGTCCAATTAGGGTTTTTAACCAATCTTGTGCATCCAATAAGTTCATTTGTGTCATTGGATGAACATTTAGGTCATTTTCGTCCTCCCTAGGCTTATTCTTGTCCAATTAGGGTTTTTTAACCAATCTTGTGCATCCAATAAGTTCATTTTTGTGTCATTGGATGAACATTTAGGTCATTTTCGTCCTCCCTAGGCTTATTCTTGTCCAATTAGGTTTTTTAACCAATCTTGTGCATCCAATAAGTTCATTTGTGTCATTGGATGAACATTTAGGTCATTTTCGTCCTCCCTAGGCTTATTCTTGTCCAATTAGGGTTTTTAACCAATCTTGTGCATCCAATAAGTTCATTTGTGTCATTGGATGAACATTTAGGTCATTTTCGTCCTCCCTAGGCTTTCTTCTTGTCAATTAGGGTTTTTAACCAATCTTGTGCATCCAATAAGTTCATTTGTGTCATTGGATGAACATTTAGGTCATTTTCGTCCTCCCTAGGCTTATTCTTGTCCAATTAGGGTTTTTAACCAATCTTGTGCATCCAATAAGTTCATTTGTGTCATTGGATGAACATTTAGGTCATTTTCGTCCTCCCTAGGCTTATTCTTGTCCAATTAGGGTTATTCTTGTCCAATTAGGGTTTTTAACCAATCTTGTGCATCCAATAAGTTCATTTGTGTCATTGGATGAACATTTAGGTCATTTTCGTCCTCCCTAGGCTTATTCTTGTCCAATTAGGGTTTTTAACCAATCTTGTGCATCCAATAAGTTCATTTGTGTCATTGGATGAACATTTAGGTCATTTTCGTCCTCCCTAGGCTTATTCTTGTCCAATTAGGGTTTTTAACCAATCTTGTGCATCCAATAAGTTCATTTGTGTCATTGGATGAACATTTAGGTCATTTTCGTCCTCTCTAGGCTTATTCTTGTCCAATTAGGGTTTTTAACCAATCTTGTGCATCCAATAAGTTCATTTGTGCATCCAAACCAATCTTGTGCATCATTTGTGTCATTGGATGAACATTTAGGTCATTTTCGTCCTCCCTAGGGCTTATTCTTGTCCAATTAGGGTTTTTAACCAATCTTGTGCATCCAATAAGTTCATTTGTGTCATTGGATGAACATTTAGGTCATTTTCGTCCTCCCTAGGCTTATTCTTGTCCAATTAGGGTTTTTAACCAATCTTTGTGCATCCAATAAGTTCATTTGTGTCATTGGATGAACATTTAGGTCATTTTCGTCCTCCCTAGGCTTATTCTTGTCCAATTAGGGTTTTTAACCAATCTTGTGCATCCAATAAGTTCATTTTGTGTCATTGGATGAACATTTAGGTCATTTTCGTCCTCCCTAGGCTTATTCTTGTCCAATTAGGGTTTTTAACCAATCTTGTGCATCCAATAAGTTCATTTGTGTCATTGGATGAACATTTAGGTCATTTTCGTCCTCCCTAGGCTTATTCTTGTCCAATTAGGGTTTTTAACCAATCTTGTGCATCCAATAAGTTCATTTGTGTCATTGGATGAACATTTAGGTCATTTTCGTCCTCCTAGGGCTTATTCTTGTCCAATTAGGGTTTTTAACCCAATCTTGTGCATCCAATAAGTTCATTTGTGTCATTGGATGAACATTTAGGTCATTTTCGTCCTCCCTAGGCTTATTCTTGTCCAATTAGGGTTTTTAACCAAATCTTGTGCATCCAATAAGTTCATTTGTGTCATTGGATGAACATTTAGGTCATTTTCGTCCTCCCTAGGCTTATTCTTGTCCAATTAGGGTTTTTAACCAATCTTGTGCATCCAATAAGTTCATTTGTGTCATTGGATGAACATTTAGGTCATTTTCGTCCTCCCTAGGCTTATTCTTGTCCAATTAGGGTTTTTAACCAATCTTGTGCATCCAATAAGTTCATTTGTGTCATTGGATGAACATTTAGGTCATTTTCGTCCTCCCTAGGCTTATTCTTGTCCAATTAGGGTTTTTAACCAATCTTGTGCATCCAATAAGTTCATTTGTGTCATTGGATGAACATTTAGGTCATTTTCGTCCTCCCTAGGCTTATTCTTGTCCAATTAGGGTTTTTAACCAATCTTGTGCATCCAATAAGTTCATTTGTGTCATTGGATGAACATTTAGGTCATTTTCGTCCTCCCTAGGCTTATTCTTGTCCAATAGGGTTTTTAACCAATCTTGTGCATCCAATAAGTTCATTTGTGTCATTGGATGAACATTTAGGTCATTTTCGTCCTCCCTAGGCTTATTCTTGTCCAATTAGGGTTTTTAACCAATCTTGTGCATCCAATAAGTTCATTTGTGTCATTGGATGAACATTTAGGTCATTTTCGTCCTCCCTAGGCTTATTCTTGTCCAATTAGGGTTTTTAACCAATCTTGTGCATCCAATAAGTTCATTTGTGTCATTGGATGAACATTTAGGTCATTTTCGTCCTCCCTAGGCTTATTCTTGTCCAATTAGGGTTTTTAACCAATCTTGTGCATCCAATAAGTTCATTTGTGTCATTGGATGAACATTTAGGTCATTTTCGTCCTCCCTAGGCTTATTCTTGTCCAATTAGGGTTTTTAACCAATCTTGTGCATCCAATAAGTTCATTTGTGTCATTGGATGAACATTTAGGTCATTTTCGTCCTCCCTAGGCTTATTCTTGTCCAATTAGGGTTTTTAACCAATCTTTGTGCATCCAATAAGTTCATTTGTGTCATTGGATGAACATTTAGGTCATTTTCGTCCTCCCTAGGCTTATTCTTGTCCAATTAGGGTTTTTAACCAATCTTGTGCATCCAATAAGTTCATTTTGTGTCATTGGATGAACATTTAGGTCATTTTCGTCCTCCCTAGGCTTATTCTTGTCCAATTAGGGTTTTTAACCAATCTTGTGCATCCAATAAGTTCATTTGTGTCATTGGATGAACATTTAGGTCATTTTCGTCCTCCCTAGGCTTATTCTTGTCCAATTAGGGTTTTTAACCAATCTTGTGCATCCAATAAGTTCATTTGTGTCATTGGATGAACATTTAGGTCATTTTCGTCCTCCCTAGGCTTATTCTTGTCCAATTAGGGTTTTTAACCAATCTTGTGCATCCAATAAGTTCATTTGTGTCATTGGATGAACATTTAGGTCATTTTCGTCCTCCCTAGCTTATTCTTGTCCAATTAGGGTTTTTAACCAATCTTGTGCATCCAATAAGTTCATTTGTGTGTCATTGGATGAACATTTAGGTCATTTTCGTCCTCCCTAGGCTTATTCTTGTCCAATTAGGGTTTTTAACCAATCTTGTGCATCCAATAAGTTCATTTGTGTGTTTAGGTCATTGGATGAACATTTAGGTTTATTTCATTTTCGTCCTCCCTAGGCTTATTCTTGTCCAATTAGGGTTTTTAACCAATCTTGTGCATCCAATAAGTTCATTTGTGTCATTGGATGAACATTTAGGTCATTTTCGTCCTCCCTAGGCTTATTCTTGTCCAATTAGGGTTTTTTAACCAATCTTGTGCATCCAATAAGTTCATTTGTGTCATTGGATGAACATTTAGGTCATTTTCGTCCTCCCTAGGCTTATTCTTGTCCAATTAGGGTTTTTAACCAATCTTGTGCATCCAATAAGTTCATTTGTGTCATTGGATGAACATTTAGGTCATTTTCGTCCTCCCTAGGCTTATTCTTGTCCAATTAGGGTTTTTAACCAATCTTGTGCATCCAATAAGTTCATTTGTGTCATTGGATGAACATTTAGGTCATTTTCGTCCTCCCTAGGCTTATTCTTGTCCAATTAGGGTTTTTAACCAATCTTGTGCATCCAATAAGTTCATTTGTGTCATTGGATGAACATTTAGGTCATTTTCGTCCTCCCTAGGCTTATTCTTGTCCAATTAGGGTTTTTAACCAATCTTGTGCATCCAATAAGTTCATTTGTGTGTCATTGGATGAACATTTAGGTCATTTTCGTCCTCCCTAGGCTTATTCTTGTCCAATTAGGGTTTTTAACCAATCTTGTGCATCCAATAAGTTCATTTGTGTCATTGGATGAACATTTAGGTCATTTTCGTCCTCCCTAGGCTTATTCTTGTCCAATTAGGGTTTTTAACCAATCTTGTGCATCCAATAAGTTCATTTGTGTCATTGGAATGAACATTTAGGTCATTTTCGTCCTCCCTAGGCTTATTCTTGTCCAATTAGGGTTTTTAACCAATCTTGTGCATCCAATAAGTTCATTTGTGTCATTGGATGAACATTTAGGTCATTTTCGTCCTCCCTAGGCTTATTCTTGTCCAATTAGGGTTTTTAACCAATCTTGTGCATCCAATAAGTTCATTTGTGTCATTGGATGAACATTTAGGTCATTTTCGTCCTCCCTAGGCTTATTCTTGTCCAATTAGGGTTTTTAACCAATCTTGTGCATCCAATAGGTGTGTTTGTGTCATTGGATGAACATTTAGGTCATTTTCGTCCTCCCTAGGCTTATTCTTGTCCAATTAGGGTTTTTAACCAATCTTGTGCATCCAATAAGTTCATTTGTGTCATTGGATGAACATTTAGGTCATTTTCGTCCTCCCTAGGCTTATTCTTGTCCAATTAGGGTTTTTAACCAATCTTGTGCATCCAATAAGTTCATTTGTGTCATTGGTTGAACATTTAGGTCATTTTCGTCCTCCCTAGGCTTATTCTTGTCCAATTAGGGTTTTTAACCAATCTTGTGCATCCAATAAGTTCATTTGTGTCATTGGATGAACATTTAGGTCATTTTCGTCCTCCCTAGGCTTATTCTTGTCCAATTAGGGTTTTTAACCAATCTTGTGCATCCAATAAGTTCATTTGTGTCATTGGATGAACATTTAGGTCATTTTCGTCCTCCCTAGGCTTATTCTTGTCCAATTAGGGTTTTTAACCAATCTTGTGCATCCAATAAGTTCATTTGTGTCATTGGATGAACATTTAGGTCATTTTCGTCCTCCCTAGGCTTATTCTTGTCCAATTAGGGTTTTTAACCAATCTTGTGCATCCAATAAGTTCATTTGTGTCATTGGATGAACATTTAGGTCATTTTCGTCCTCCTCTAGGCTTATTCTTGTCCAATTAGGGTTTTTAACCAATCTTGTGCATCCAATAAGTTCATTTGTGTCATTGGATGAACATTTAGGTCATTTTCGTCCTCCCTAGGCTTATTCTTGTCCAATAGGGGTTTTTAACCAATCTTGTGCATCCAATAGGTTTCATTTGTGTCATTGGATGAACATTTAGGTCATTTTCGTCCTCCCTAGGCTTATTCTTGTCCAATTAGGGTTTTTAACCAATCTTGTGCATCCAATAAGTTCATTTGTGTCATTGGATGAACATTTAGGTCATTTTCGTCCTCCCTAGGCTTATTCTTGTCCAATTAGGGTTTTTAACCAATCTTGTGCATCCAATAAGTTCATTTGTGTCATTGGATGAACATTTAGGTCATTTTCGTCCTCCCTAGGCTTATTCTTGTCCAATTAGGGTTTTTAACCAATCTTGTGCATCCAATAAGTTCATTTGTGTCATTGGATGAACATTTAGGTCATTTTCGTCCTCCCTAGGCTTATTCTTGTCCAATTAGGGTTTTTAACCAATCTTGTGCATCCAATAAGTTCATTTGTGTCATTGGATGAACATTTAGGTCATTTTCGTCCTCCCTAGGCTTATTCTTGTCCAATTAGGGTTTTTTAACCAATCTTGTGCATCCAATAAGTTCATTTGTGTCATTGGATGAACATTTAGGTCATTTTCGTCCTCCCTAGGCTTATTCTTGTCCAATTAGGGTTTTTAACCAATCTTGTGCATCCAATAAGTTCATTTGTGTCATTGGATGAACATTTAGGTCATTTTCGTCCTCCCTAGGCTTATTCTTGTCCAATTAGGGTTTTTAACCAATCTTGTGCATCCAATAAGTTCATTTGTGTCATTGGATGAACATTTAGGTCATTTTCGTCCTCCCTAGGCTTATTCTTGTCCAATTAGGGTTTTTAACCAATCTTGTGCATCCAATAAGTTCATTTGTGTCATTGGATGAACATTTAGGTCATTTTCGTCCTCCCTAGGCTTATTCTTGTCCAATTAGGGTTTTTAACCAATCTTGTGCATCCAATAAGTTCATTTGTGTCATTGGATGAACATTTAGGTCATTTTCGTCCTCCCTAGGCTTATTCTTGTCCAATTAGGGTTTTTAACCAATCTTGTGCATCCAATAAGTTCATTTGTGTCATTGGATGAACATTTAGGTCATTTTCGTCCTCCCTAGGCTTATTCTTGTCCAATTAGGGTTTTTAACCAATCTTGTGCATCCAATAAAGTTCATTTGTGTCATTGGATGAACATTTAGGTCATTTTCGTCCTCCCTAGGCTTATTCTTGTCCAATTAGGGTTTTTAACCAATCTTGTGCATCCAATAAGTTCATTTTGTGTCATTGGATGAACATTTAGGTCATTTTCGTCCTCCCTAGGCTTATTCTTGTCCAATTAGGGTTTTTAACCAATCTTGTGCATCCAATAAGTTCATTTGTGTCATTGGATGAACATTTAGGTCATTTTCGTCCTCCCTAGGCTTTATTCTTGTCCAATTAGGGTTTTTAACCAATCTTGTGCATCCAATAAGTGTCATTTGTGTCATTGGATGAACATTTAGGTCATTTTCGTCCTCCCTAGGCTTATTCTTGTCCAATTAGGGTTTTTAACCAATCTTGTGCATCCAATAAGTTCATTTGTGTCATTGGATGAACATTTAGGTCATTTTCGTCCTCCCTAGGCTTATTCTTGTCCAATTAGGGTTTTTAACCAATCTTGTGCATCCAATAAGTTCATTTGTGTCATTGGATGAACATTTAGGTCATTTTCGTCCTCCCTAGGCTTATTCTTGTCCAATTAGGGTTTTTAACCAATCTTGTGCATCCAATAAGTTCATTTGTGTCATTGGATGAACATTTAGGTCATTTTCGTCCTCCCTAGGCTTATTCTTGTCCAATTAGGGTTTTTTACCAATCTTGTGCATCCAATAGGTTCATTTGTGTCATTGGATGAACATTTAGGTCATTTTCGTCTCTCCCTAGGCTTATTCTTGTCCAATTAGGGTTTTTAACCAATCTTGTGCATCCAATAAGTTCATTTGTGTCATTGGATGAACATTTAGGTCATTTTCGTCCTCCCTAGGCTTATTCTTGTCCAATTAGGTTTTTAACCAATCTTGTGCATCCAATAAGTTCATTTGTGTCATTGGATGAACATTTAGGTCATTTTCGTCCTCCCTAGGCTTATTCTTGTCCAATTAGGGTTTTTAACCAATCTTGTGCATCCAATAGGTTCATTTGTGTCATTGGATGAACATTTAGGTCATTTCGTCCTCCCTAGGCTTATTCTTGTCCAATTAGGGTTTTTAACCAATCTTGTGCATCCAATAAGTTCATTTGTGTCATTGGATGAACATTTAGGTCATTTTCGTCCTCCCTAGGCTTATTCTTGTCCAATTAGGGTTTTTAACAAATCTTGTGCATCCAATAGGTGTTTGTGTCATTGGATGAACATTTAGGTCATTTTCGTCCTCCCTAGGCTTATTCTTGTCCAATTAGGGTTTTTAACCAATCTTGTGCATCCAATAAGTTCATTTGTGTCATTGGATGAACATTTAGGTCATTTTCGTCCTCCCTAGGCTTATTCTTGTCCAATTAGGGTTTTTTACCAATCTTGTGCATCCAATAGGTTCATTTGTGTCATTGGATGAACATTTAGGTCATTTTCGTCCTCCCTAGGCTTATTCTTGTCCAATTAGGGTTTTTAACCAATCTTGTGCATCCAATAAGTTCATTTGTGTCATTGGATGAACATTTAGGTCATTTTCGTCCTCCCTAGGCTTATTCTTGTCCAATTAGGGTTTTTAACCAATCTTGTGCATCCAATAGGTTCATTTGTGTCATTGGATCATTTAGTCATTTTCGTCCAATTAGGGTTTTTAACCATCTTGTGCATCCAATAAGTTGTTTGTGTCATTGGATGAACATTTAGGTCATTTTCGTCCTCCCTAGGCTTATTCTTGTCCAATTAGGGTTTTTACCAATCTTGTGCATCCAATAAGTTCATTTGTGTCATTGGATGAACATTTAGGTCATTTTCGTCCTCCTAGGCTTATTCTTGTCCAATTAGGGTTTTTAACCAATCTTGTGCATCCAATAAGTTCATTTGTGTCATTGGATGAACATTTAGGTCATTTTCGTCCTCCCTAGGCTTATTCTTGTCCAATTAGGGTTTTTAACCAATCTTGTGCATCCAATAAGTGTGTTTGTGTCATTGGATGAACATTTAGGTCATTTTCGTCCTCCCTAGGCTTATTCTTGTCCAATTAGGGTTTTTAACCAATCTTGTGCATCCAATAAGTTCATTTGTGTCATTGGATGAACATTTAGGTCATTTTCGTCCTCCCTAGGCTTATTCTTGTCCAATTAGGGTTTTTAACCAATCTTGTGCATCCAATAGGTGTGTTTGTGTCATTGGATGAACATTTAGGTCATTTTCGTCCTCCCTAGGCTTATTCTTGTCCAATTAGGGTTTTTAACCAATCTTGTGCATCCAATAAGTTCATTTGTGTCATTGGATGAACATTTAGGTCATTTTCGTCCTCCCTAGGCTTATTCTTGTCCAATTAGGGTTTTTTAACCAATCTTGTGCATCCAATAAGTTCATTTGTGTCATTGGATGAACATTTAGGTCATTTTCGTCCTCCCTAGGCTTATTCTTGTCCAATTAGGGTTTTTAACCAATCTTGTGCATCCAATAAGTTCATTTGTGTCATTGGATGAACATTTAGGTCATTTTCGTCCTCCCTAGGCTTATTCTTGTCCAATTAGGGTTTTTAACCAATCTTGTGCATCCAATAAGTTCATTTGTGTCATTGGATGAACATTTAGGTCATTTTCGTCCTCCCTAGGCTTATTCTTGTCCAATTTAGGGTTTTTAACCAATCTTGTGCATCCAATAAGGTCGTCCTCCCTAGGCTTATTCTTGTGTCATTGGATGAACATTTAGGTCATTTTCGTCCTCCCTAGGCTTATTCTTGTCCAATTAGGGTTTTTAACCAATCTTGTGCATCCAATAGGTTCATTTGTGTCATTGGATGAACATTTAGGTCATTTTCGTCCTCCCTAGGCTTATTCTTGTCCAATTAGGGTTTTTAACCAATCTTGTGCATCCAATAAGTTCATTTGTGTCATTGGATGAACATTTAGGTCATTTTCGTCCTCCCTAGGCTTATTCTTGTCCAATTAGGGTTTTTAACCAATCTTGTGCATCCAATAAGTTCATTTGTGTCATTGGATGAACATTTAGGTCATTTTCGTCCTCCCTAGGCTTATTCTTGTCCAATTAGGGTTTTTTAACCAATCTTGTGCATCCAATAAGTTCATTTGTGTCATTGGATGAACATTTAGGTCATTTTCGTCCTCCCTAGGTTTATTCTTGTCCAATTAGGGTTTTTAACCAATCTTGTGCATCCAATAAGTGTGTTTGTGTCATTGGATGAACATTTAGGTCATTTTCGTCCTCCCTAGGCTTATTCTTGTCCAATTAGGGTTTTTACCAATCTTTGTGCATCCAATAAGGTTCATTTTGTGTCATTGGATGAACATTTAGGTCATTTTTCGTCCTCCTTAGGCTTATTCTTGTCCAATTAGGGTTTTTAACCAATCTTGTGCATCAAATAAGTTCATTTGTGTCATTGGATTAACATTTAGGTCATTTTCGTCCTCCCTAGGCTTATTCTAGTCCAATTAGGGTTTTTAACCAATCTTGTGCATCCAATAAGTTCATTTGTGTCATTGGATTAACATTTAGGTCATTTTTCGTCCTCCCTAGGCTTATTCTTGTCCAATTAGGGTTTTTAACCAAATCTTGTGCATCCAATAGGTGTGTTTGTGTCATTGGATTAACATTTAGGTCATTTTCGTCCTCCCTAGGCTTATTCTTGTCCAATTAGGGTTTTTACTTATTCTAGTCCTATTAAGGTTTTTAACCAATCTTGTGCATCCCAATACATGTGTTGGTGTCATTGGATTAACATTCATGTCATTTTCGTCCTCCTTAGGCTTATTCTAGTCCAATTATGGTTTTAACAAATCTTTTGCATCCAATAGGTGTGTTAATGTCATTGCATTACATTTATGTCATATTCATCCTCCCTATATTTATTCTAGTCCAATTTGGGTTTTTAACGA
>PGTU02003944.1:0-13930 GCA_002896215.2 Cicer echinospermum
AAAAACAGAGGAAGATGAGGTAATGAAATTCTGAACCATGTATTTTATGTCAACAAATGGAATGAATTGATAACTTGCTAAATGACTCAAATCTCCTTATTTCAAAAATGTAGTTTCTCTGAAAGAACAGTTTTAATAAAGAAAAAGAAGAGAAGGAAAGAAATCAAACTGAAAATAATCTTGTTAAAAAAGGATGATTCAAGAATTGAAAGAAACAAAGAGCTTTTGAAAGTGAAGAATGTCAAGAACATTCTGCGCTACAAACGGAGAACGTTCAACTCAAAAAATGAAAACGAACTTCTCAAAATTGATTTACTGAACTTCATTAAAGCCACTGAAACTTTTCATAACATCATGGGATCTCAAATAGGAATTGATAAAAGCTGGTATTGGTTTCAATCAAACTCAAAAAACCAAACTTTATAAAACTTCTTTGTCCCAGAAGAAAGGAAGAAAAAATGCAAGACTAGATGCTCATACTGTAGAAAACTTGGACATCTAGAGTTGCATGCTACTTCAGGAAAAGGATGAAAAAATATCGAAAAGAAGAAGCTGTTTTAAAACATGAGAATCATCCTGTCAAGATTTTGCAAAAAAACAGTCAAAACGGAGAATGTGTCTCCAGTTTGTTCCCCAAACGGAGAAAGTCAAAAGTACAAGTTGAACGTTCAAAAAAATCTGTTAAACCAAAGTTCAACTCTCCTAAATCATATATTGCTAAACCATTTCAATCAACAAACAACACAGCTGTTCCAAAACAAGAATGATATACCCACTTAAAAACTAACTCTCAAGGACCCAAAACAAAGTGGGTACCTAAAATGAAAGATATCACTGCAGTTTGGTTTTCAAAATACAAAGAGAAAGCCTTGGTCTGACAGTGCTGATCAAGGCACATGACAGAGATAGATCAATTGTTTCATAACCTTCACAAGAAGGAGGTGGTTCGGTCACACTTGAAATGATGATCAAGCTCAAATTAAGGAAATGGAACAATTGGTAAGACAAACTCTGCTCAAATAAATGATGTCCAATACGTGGAAGGATTGAAAACACAATTTATTAAGCATAAGTCAGTTATGCGACAATGGATGCGAAGGTCACTTTCAAGCCAAAGGTATGTGGAAATCAAGATGGCCAGAACTGGAAAAATATGTTCTCTGGTAAGCGAACAGAAAAATTTAATGTGAAATATTTGGAGATTACCTGATGAATCATGCTTTATATCATCAATACAAGAATAAATGATCGCATAAAGAGGGCTGGACATATCAGCATGAAAAACTATCAAAAAATCTCCAAACTTGAATCTTGTTAGAGGTTTACCAAAACTTAATTTTGAGAGAAGACAAAATCTGTGAAGCTTTGTGCAAAAGTAAAGCCAAGGCAAGAGCAGCTTTCATACAAAAGATTTTGTATCAACAAATAGAACTCTTGAACTACTTCACATAGATTTATTCGGGCCTGTCAAACAAAAGTCTAGGAGGAATGAAATATGGTTTTGTATTGTTGATGATTTCTCAAGATTACACATGGGTTCTATTTTAAAACAAAAGATGATGCATTTGAATTCATTTAAAACAGTTGTAAAAAGGGTAGAATTGAAAGGATCCAACATCATCTCTGTAAGGAGTGAATCATGGCAGGAGAATCAATAAATGCCTCATTCAAAAGCTTTTTGTGAACTTGGTATATCTCACAATCTCTTCATGTGTTACAAGAACTCCACAACAAAATGGAGTTGTTGAAAGAAAAAATAGAACCACTACCAAGAATATGGCAAGAACTATTTTAGAAGAAATCAAATGTTGAAAGTTATATTTTGGGGCAGAACCATTAAAACACTTCTTGCTATATCTTATCGTGTATCTAATCAGAAAAATCATCAACAAAACTCCATTACGAAAATCTGGAAAAAACAGAAAACACAAACATTTCTTACTTTCATATATTTGGTTGTTACTGTTACATTCTAAACAACAAAGATCCTATGAAAATTTGATGCAAAATCCGATAAACGATCTTTCTTGGATACTCAACCGGAATCTAAAGGGTATAGAGTGTCAAATTTAAGAAACTAATGTTGTTGATTGAATAAGTATGCATATATTGTTGATGAGTTTGATGATCTAGATATAAGTAAAAGGGATGAGGAAGAAGGAAACTCAAAATGAAACACAGCAGAAAACAAGTCTGCAGAAAACAAGAAGAATTGATAAACCAATCTCCGTTTCAATCTCCACCAAAAAGCTGGAAAACCATTGGAGATTCATCCTCAAACTCAGATCATTGGAAGACACAGCTGATGGAATCCGAACCAGAAGATCATTCAAAAATGATGACGACAGCATGGCAATGATATCTCAGATTGAACCAAGTCAATTCAAAGATGCTATTACTGATCAATCTGTGGATTAACGCCATGAAGGGAAGAAACTTCGTACGTTGAAGAAAAAATGAAGTTTGGACTTAGTACCAATCCTTTAGATCAAACTGTTATTGGCAACTCGATGGTATTCAGAAAACAAGCTTGATGAAGGTAAGGGTCAGTGAGAAACAAAAAGCAAGATTTAGTAGCTCAAGGCTACAATCAACAAGAAGTATAACTATGATGAAACTTTTGCTCCCAGTTGCCAAGGGTTTAAAGCCTATTCCGAATTACTCCTTGCATATTGCATTTCTCATAACTCATCAAACTGTTTCAAATGGATTTGTGAAAAGGTGTTTTCTTAAATGGTTTTTAAATGAACAAGTGTATGTAAAACAGCCCAGGTTTGAAAAACCAAGCAACCGACCAAATCCATATGTTTTCAAACTTACCAAAGCACTTTATGGTTAAAACAAGCACCAAGGGCGTGGTACGAAAGACTGAGTTCATTTCTGATCGAGAAACAATTCAAAGAGGAAAAATCGATACTTGACTTTATCCAAGAAACTGAGAAGGAAATGCAATTACTAAATTGTTCAAGTATATTGGATGATCATCATTTTTGGATCAACAAATGAAAACTATGTGAAGATTTCTCAAAACTTATGCAAAGTGAATTTGAAATGAGCATGATGGGGAATTAAGATATTTTCTTGTTTACAAATCAAACAATACGAAAAAAGGCATTTTTGTTTGTCAAGAAAAATATATCAAAGATCTGTTGATCAAATATAAAATGAATGAGTCAAAATTATGACAACTCCCATCATCCACCACTTCCTTAGAAAAAAGATGAAAATGGCAAATCTGTCTCTGAAAAGAATACCCGTGAAATGATCGCGTTCTCTGCTATATCTAACCTAGCAGACCAGATATTGTGTTTGCAGTAAGGATTATGTGCTCGATTTCAATCAGCGCCAAAAGAATCCCACTTAACTGCTGTTAAACGCATATTTAGATATCTCGTTGGAACAACTAATCTTGGTCTTTGGTAATAGAAAAGGTTCCCATTTTGATATTATAGCATACTGTGATGCGATTATGCGAGACAAAGTGAAAGAAAAGCACAAGTTGGAGCAGTCAGTTCTAGGTAGAAGCTTTAATCAGTTGGTCATGCAGAAAACAGAACACCATAGCACTATCCACACTTGAGGCTGAATAGTTGTCAGCTGCAAACTGCTGTTCACAAGTTTTGTGGATCAAGAGAACCAACTTCAAAGATACTCTGTAAGCATTCAAATAGTTCCAAATTATGAATGGATAAATACAAGTCTATAAATCGGTCTAAAAATCCTATTCAGCATTCTAGACCAAGCATATTGAAATAAAATCATCATCATCGTGATCAGTAAAATAAGAAAGACGTGAATTAACTTCGTGATACTCAAAATCAACTGCTGACATTCACTAAGCCTCTTGTAGAAGTTTTAATTCAACAAGGAAAACTTGAGAATCATGAAAAATCCAGAAAATTCTGGGTTGAAATCTGCTTCTGCAAGAAAACGGAGATCGTTTATCAGTCTCCGTTTCGCGATATCATTCTCCGTTCTGGAGAAAAAGCAACAGTCTGCTTTCCCTCTCAAAAGTAAAAAAGGCAAGTCTTGCATTTATTACAAACGTGCCCTTGTGTCTGTGTTAGTATGGCTGACACATTAAACTCTCCAATCCCCCCAAAATGCTTTTCCCATTTTCCTAGTACAAACTCCATCATTACTCCACTTTTTCTCTCCATCCACTCAAGTCAGAGAAACTGCTCCTCTTTCCCACTTCTTTTCCCCAAAAAGCTGGATATCATCTTTCTTTATTATCACATTCACTGTTCATCTTCTTCTTCATCTTACCTCCCAGAAAAACAAAAATGGCTCGAACCAAAACAGTCTGCACAAAAAAAATGCCTCTCTCTGTACACCACCCTCTTCATCGCTCATACCATCAGAGAGCGTTCTCGGCCTCTCCACCACCTCGTCCTTGCACCACCACATTCATCTCCCGCCTCTCCATCTCCTCAAAACCAGTCAAGAAGTTCTAAACCCGCATGCCCTGTCTACCTTTCTCCACCAACTATACACTCGACCTACACCAAACTACGCTCAAGTGCCTCCCCACTCGCACTAGAATCACTCCCTCCCACGCTCCATGCGCGTCCATCTGGTATTGGTACATCAAAGTCTATGAACCCTAAACCTTACATCATCATTTCAAGACTCTGAGAGTGATGACTCTTCTGAATCGTGTCCTCCAGTAGAAAAATCCCACACAACTGAACCACAAAGACACCACGATGCCTTACAGTACCAACACCTTCACCACAAATCCACCAACGACTACTAAACCTTCGACACCCTCAAAATCGGGCTTTCTCTCTGAACCTTCACACGCAACTCCTCCCCACAAAAAATGGAGATCGTTAAATGACATCGTTTCTCCTTCCCAAACTTAAAAGAACCCTCTCTCAACCAAAACCACAAACTAAACCCATGAGAACCAAAAACACATCACTAATTGCTCAGTTTCTTTGCTCGAAAAAATCTCCCAAATCTCAAGAAAGAGAAAACGCTTGCGCCCCAAAACAAACCTAAAAACAGTAAAAAACCAATGTTCTCCAGAACAAGAACGTCTCCAACTGCTCCTCCACACGAACGTCTCACACACAAGACATTCTCCACTTGCCCCTGTTACCAAAATCTTCTCCACAAAAGAATTTCCAAACGATCTTTCCCCTATATCCACATCCTCTGATTTCTGAACCATCTCCCCCAACTAAGAAACCAAAACAGATGCTCCTCTCTAATCTCCCTTTGTGCAAAATCAAAACTCTTCAATGAAAAATGGGCTCAACGCCCAGTTGGGATAGAAGAATTGTTTGTTTTTTGATAACTGGTTGTGGATGGCAATGCTGTTCAGCACATACGGTGCTCTTGGATGGACCTCCTTCCTAAAGATCTCCTGAATCCTTTTTTCCAGAAGTCGTTCGTGCTTTCTATTGCAACGCCAAAACCTTTGCTGACAAATCTCTTTTTATCTCAAAAATAAAAGGCAGATAGAAATCAGATTGACTCCAGACATTTTGGGCCAACATTCTCCAGCTTCCAACAGAAAGGGCCATCTGTCTATCGGGTGACAATGGTATGCAGCTCGGTTCTAGAAAGACAGTGGTGCAGGCTGAGCTTTTTGAAGAAAACTCCACACGTTATTTTTAGCCACTTACTTTTAAAGCCTCTTCCTAAAGTCTTCAACAATATGTTTCAACATACCTCTACTTCCCACACTGTGGAAGTCTGAGTACGTTTCTGATAAGAACGCTTTTCTCATCTATCATTGTGTTAAACTGCAAGAGATTGAACTTCCTCAATGTTATTCTCCAGCACATGATCTGTGCAGCCCAGAAAGATTACAAAAAAGAATTATTGTGCCTTATGCATTGGTTCCTACTAAAATTCTTCAGCATGGAGTATCTCTTGCATCTGAAAAATCCTTTGAATCAAAATTTCAAGTTTTCACAAAAAAATTTTTCATCTCACATGCGCAACACTGCCTCTGTCCCAAACAACTACTCTCCATCCTGTCCCACTCTCTCAAAGGAAGAGATCAGCCAAGAACACGATCCTTCCAGAAATCTATTTCTTTTTCTTCTCCTTCTACTAATCCCAATACAATCTCAGACAAAACTCCCACACCAGAACGTTCTCCACCCCTCCAGAACGTTCTCCAGAACTTATTCCATCACATCCACTCTTTTTCGCTCAACATCTGGCGGCTATATCCCTTCACATATTCCCTCTTTTTCTCAACCACCTCACTGCCCTACACATGACTTTAGTACTTCTTATCTAATCCTCTTCTGTCTACCAGTTCTCCACTATTGTTCACCACAGAAAACCAGTTCTTCCATTTTTGGAATAAGTCAGTTTTGAACTTTCCCGCTCCTGCTGATCACTCTACCTCTCTGTTTGGCCCTCTACCTCTATATCATCTTCTTTTGCCTCATTCCATCCTTATCGATGCCATGCCTATTCCTCCAACATAGTTGTTGGCTGCCTCTTCTCAAACCTCCGCTCACCTTCCCTCCACTGCCACCTTAGCTGCAACCTCAAACTCTGATATCCATGGCCGCTCTCCAGACCATCATGGCAAGACAATTCAGCAATGATCAAGAGATTGCCATCTACTTAGAACTTGGATGGTTGATCACTCGCTCCCAAGATGGGTATTCCACCTTGCCTTCCTCAATTCCGTCCCCCCTCCCTCTCATATCCCTCCTGCAGAAATCCTCCTCCTCCGAAGGATCTTCTCCCTCCCTAGCATCTTAGGTCTATCCCTTATGTCTTTTTGGATGACAAAGGGGGAGAATTAACTTAGATTTCTTTTATTCTGTTACTGTTCTCTTGTTGTTCTGCCTCTTTTTATTGTATCTCTGCCAAAATTAATGAACTTTTGTTATCTTTAATGAAACTCCTTTCTGATGCATTCAAAAATTTTATTTATGTGAAATTAACAAATCACAAATTGAGGGGAGCGTAACAGCTCTTTATAATAGAATCAAAAATTAAAATCTAAATTAACATTGTTGTCATCATCAAAACGGGGGAGATGTGAGACAACTCTTCTATTTAAAGTTTGAATGAAAATAAAGCAACAGTTAATTAAGAATGTTAATTATGATTCTAATGTTACGTTAATTTTAACTTGTGTTCTGAGTGGTTAAATTAAGAGCAGAATCAAGCAAATACAAGAAAAGACAACAACAAGATCATCTGCATCATAAACAGAGAATGATCTTCAGCTCACCGAATTATCTATTCAAACATGTTTCAAAAGTTTATCTACATCGTTAAACAGAGAATCTGCTCAGAAACATTCAATCTAACAAGTATCATGGCAAGAACAAAGTACAAATAATCCAGACTCAAAAAAGATATTTGATCGCAAGATCAAAGAGTTCAAACATGGCAAAAGCCATGACGGCTTAAGAACTCGCAAAATTCAATCAAGAAAACTTGATCAAACTGGTATATGACAAGACAAGAAAAAGAAATACCGAACATCAAAACGGGAACTCCAGAATGTATTATTGAAAGCCTCAAAGAACGTTCAAACTGATAAAACCAAGAACGTAATCATTCTCCGTTTTCTGCACATCAACAGCAGCCTTGCAATCCTCTTTGTTTCAGTCTGGGGCAAATCGACTCAAATCTTCTCACCTCCTCTAGCTACGACTCAGACAAGATATAGATATGTACCATCCAAGATCAATGAAGAAAATGTCAAAGATAGGACAATGCTTTCAATGCTAAAACATCAAAAAAAGTCAAAAAAGCTGTTTTCACAGAAGCAGTATTATTTTTATTCTAAAAATATATTTTATCAAAAAAGCATGGCCTTCTCCAACAGCTATTTCGTACATCTCCAGCCTATAAATAGAAGGCCTTATCTCATTCTAAGCAATAAATTCAAGTGCCAAGTAATCAACATTATACATCACACATTAAGCTTGAAATTCTGCAAAACAGAGGAACATTACTTTCTGCAATTCGCGAAACAGCCACTGCTGTCATTCATATTCAGTTGCGAAATTGTCATTAGATACTCATGTAAAGAATCTATTCTCAAACAAGAGTTGACGCAATCATCAGATCTGTCAAATTTCAATCACTTGTAAAAACTCAAACTATAAGAGTTTCTTTATAGTTTGTTTAAGATTGGCTTCCATATTCAAGGTTAGATAGGAGTTGTGATTGCTTTCTGGGTGGAAAGTAATTAAGAAAAGAATAGATCAAGGTTGATTTATTATAGGTGTTGTAAGATTAGAAGGTTCTTCATTTTAAACACTTAGGGAAAATCTCACAGTGTGAGGATCTGCGACGTAACCACGTTGGCGTGAACCAGGATAAATCTTTGTTGTGTAATTCTCTTCCTTCTCCTTCTTTATTATACTGCATTAATCATTTGAGATTAAAATATAACTATCTTCTTTGCTAATTAAAGAACGTTCTCTGTTTTATAACATAAACCAAGAACGTTTCTCCGTTTCTGTTTCATAACCAGATCATCTTGAGTTATTTTCTTAAGTTTTAACAGGAAATTTTTAAAATGTGCATTTAACAATTCAAACCCCCCTTTCTTGTAAATCGACTGTTACTTCACTCGGTACCTAGGCCAGAGGGTAAGCATGTTATAGAAACTAGGTGGGTGTTCAGAAATTAAGTTCGATTGAGAATGGTGTGATTAACTAGGAATAAAGCCAGATTAGTTGCAAAGGGTTATAGTCAAGAGGAGGGAATAGACCTTGATGAGAACCTATGCCCCAGTAGCTAGATAGAAGCCATAAGAATTTATATGGCTTATGCAGTATCATGGACTTCAATCTATATCAAATGGATGTGAAGAGTGCTTTCTCAATGGAGACCTCCCAAGAGGAAGTTTTTGTGAGTCAAACACCTGGTTTTAAAATCCAGATTTCCTAACCATGTCTTGTATAAACTCTCAAAGGCCCTCTATGGGTTGAAACAAGCTCCAAGAGCTTGGTATGAGAAACTCAGCACTTTCCTCATTCAACAACAAAATTTTTCAAGAGAAATGTTGATAAGACACTTCTTTACAAAAACTACTGAAAATGACATCTTGCTGATCCAAATTTATGTTGATGACATAATATTGGATCAACAAATGATAAACTTTGCAAAGAATTTGAAAAACATAATGAAAGGTTAAATTTGAAATGTCAATGATGGTGAACTGTCATATTTCTTGGGATTCAATTAACCAAAGCAGCAAGGCATTTCATTAGTCATCCAAATATTGTTCTGATTTGATAAAGAAATTAACTTTGATAAACTTAAGTCCATTGATACACCATGAGTCAAGGAAATTTCTTAGACCGAGAGAGAAGGGTAGCCTGTAGATGTCACTAGATTTCGTTGGTATGATTGGATATCTGCTCTACCTTACAGCAAGCGGACCAGATATTATGTTCAGCGTGTGTATGTGTGCAAGATATCAATCGAATCCGAGGAATCTCACCTCAGTAGTAAAGGAGAATTTTCAGATACTTGGTAGGTACTAAAAGTTTCTTGGTTTGTGGTATCCAAAAGGTTCAACTTGTACTTTGGTTGGTTATTTCAGACTCAGACTTTGCTGGTTGTAAAACTTGACAGAAAGAGTACTTCAGGAACATGTCATCTGCTTGGTAATTCTCTAGTGTCTTGGTTCAGTAAGAAGCAAACAAGTATTGCATGCTACTGCAGAAGCTGAATACATAGCAGCTGGGAGCTGTTGTGCTCAAATTTGTGGATGAAACAGCATTTAATGGACTTCGGTGTCGATTTAGGGAACAGTGCCAATAATGTGTGATAACACAAGTCTATCAGCGATAACCAAGAACCACAGTAATTGCATTCAAGGACAAAACACATTGAGTAAGGGCATCACTTCATAAGAGACCACTTCAGGAATGGAGTTATCAAACTGCAGTATGTGAACACTACAGGAACAATTAGCTGATATCTTCACAAAAGCATTTGCCAAAAGAAATTTTTTGAACATAAGGATGAAACTAGGGATCATTGATTCCTAGTGAAGTATGAGTTTTTGTTGATTCTAGTACCTCTTCGTAAGTTTTCATTTTAAATCGATTCTGAAATGCATTACCAACATTTAAATGGTTTAAAAATCTATTTGGGAATCGATTACTTAGGCCCAGGATTCAAAATTTCAGAAAATTTTTTTTAACCTTTCACGAGCATCGATTTGGAAAATCGATTAGCTAAGTGTTCAACCTTAGGACAAATCGATTTGGGAACGAATATAAGTAAAACTGGAATTCGATTTGAACATCAATTTGAATATGACCGATTACTCCAAAATACTAGCTTTGGACTTCATCATTACTGAATCGATTGAGGGATCCCAGCACGGTAACCTAATCAATTGGGAAAATCGATTTACTAGGGTCAAGAGTATAAAATATGGAACAGTTCTTAAATCGATTTCTGCACTCTGTTCCAGATTCTCTGCTTTTCTCTTGTGTTTCTCATTCTTCTTGTCTCTGCAAATTTTTTGAATCTGCATTCTACACTCTACCTACTTCGAATCTACCACAAAATTGTTGATATGGCCCGTGTAAAACAGACTCAAGCACGCACCATTCTCCATCACCTTCTTCCACCATGAAACACCATCACCACCACCCCCAACTGTGACAAAAAGAGTACCCATGTCCAACTCACAAAAACTGCAAAAGATAAAGGAAAAGCTCCTGCCCCAATCCAGGAAAACGAAGAAACGGAAGGAACCCCCTACTGAAAAGCTCATGGCTGATGCCTGAAAGAGATACTCAGAAAAGAAGAAGAAGCCTAATTCTTCTCCACCTCCTAAAGAAAGTCTCTGCACCTAAAGAAAAGGAGTAACACCATCTCTGTCTACAGACTTCGCAAAAAGGAAAATTCATGAAGCTAGAACCATGGATTTGTGAGTATTTTGATGTTGTGGAAATTCACTTTCAGAACCACTCAGGTTTCATGGAATTAGAAAGTTTTCTGTCTTCTCACGACAGCTATCCAAGGCTGATCAGGGAGTTTTATTCTACATTTAAGATGACTGAAGAAGGTTTTACTGCTTCAGTTAAGGGAAAAGGATTACAATGAAGTTTGATGATTTTCAACTTTATCTGATTGCCTTTCTACGGAAAATCTATGATGGCAGCACAGAAGCCGACACTGCGATGAAGTTGGAAGAAACACTTGATAGGCATACCGCAGTTAAAAGACCTGATGGTCGATGGGTTTGTTGAATCGATTTCACTGCCATGTGGTCAGATGAAGGTTCAACAGAGGATGTTGATGTATGCTTTGACGCGTATGCTGGTTCCACGATCGGGAATCATGCAGTAGTCCAGAAGTTGGACATCATACTGCTGTGGGGCTTATCCAAAGAGTTAAGGATGAGCTGGTGTTGGATTGTGCTAAGGCACAGTTGGAAGCATCTCAAAGCAAGCTGATGCTGCCTTATCCACAGTTGATCACTAAAATTCTCAAACACTTCAAGGTCTCATTTGGAAATGAGGAATCTGCTAAAACGACATTGGTGTTTGGTGAATCGATTGTGAATCAGATGCAGTTGAAACGGTTTACATGGTAAATGGATAAGACTCAAGCAGCTGCCTGACCCTGTCCAGCCCCAACCTCAACCTCAGTCTCAGCCTCACCAGTCACTGAATCTGCTACTCCTGATTTTGTGAACAGAATATTGGAATTCATTGAAGCTCAGATGGCACACAATGCCAAAGTGTTGGAATCTCATACCAGATTGGAAGCAAGTTTAAGGACTATGCAAGCCTCCTTGAACTCGGTTGTTCAAGATGTGGATGCGATTCAAACACACCTCGGCATCAAACTGTCATTTGAAGACGTCGCGGATATTGGTCGACAAGCTGCAGATGAACCTAACCCAAACCCCTATAGTTAACCCTGAGACTCACGGTGAGGAGACACCTGCTGAGGTTAATACAGCGGTCTCAACCTCTCCCTTAGATGATAGTGAGACCAGCCACATAGGTGATTAGGACCCTTAGGTTTCATACTGTTTTTGCTCTGACCTGTTATAATTCTGTGATGTATGGATGAATTTTTATAATGTTATATCTTTTTGGCTTAATCATCTAGTTGCTAATAATTGCATGATTGATTTGCCTTTATACATGTAAACTTCATTTTTTGGATGCACTATGTTATTATGTTTCAAACCAATGCATATGTTCTTTAACATAGGGGAGAATTGTTTCTTACCTTTTTGACTAACTGACAAAGGGGGAGAAATATTATAACTTGACAGTTGCAATTGAGCAGTTGCGATATTTTGTTTGCATGTTGTTATTGCTTGATACTCTATGATATAGTTTGCTCTGATACGAAATAATAATTAATAATGTAGTTTATAATACACTTATGCTTGTTGTTTTGAAATGCTCAAGTTACAATTTATGAATTGTCAATTATGCCAAAAGGGTGATTGTTGGATTTTGATCCTTTGATTCTAATTTTGACATAATTAATAATTCACAATGTTTCATACAATACATGATAAATCTAATATTTGATTGAGCAAGATTTCTAGGAACAACAATCAAAATCCTACACACACTTGGGAACAGGTTGCCTTGGAAACACAAGAAATCAACAAAAGTTGATTTTGAACAAAGCAAATCGATTGGGAATGATTTCATGACAAGGGTGTAAGGAACCACACTGTTGTGTTGGTATAATCGATTGGTGCAATCGACTGACTAAATTAGAAATGAAAATGCACAAGTCAGTAGCACGGGTCCAGTTTTGAGGGTAATCGATTGAACAAATCGATTATACAATTCACAAAGTAAACTAATTGAAATCAATCGATTGGGAAATCGATTGGGACAAGTCACAGTGATACCCCAGTTTTAAGGTAATCGATTGGCAAATCGATTACCTTAAAAAATCCACTTGCAAAATAACTTTATCCAGGACCTACAAAATCGATTGGACATCTATGTTGTAATATTTCAATCAAGTAAATTTGTCGAAATCGATTGGGAAATCGATTGAACCAAATCCCAGGTAAGAACGTTTTCAGACAAATACATACAAATCTATTGGCACGTCGATTAGTATCAAAATAGCTGAGTCACTGACTTAAACACAATCGATTGGCAAATCGATTGACAGAACCTTTTGAAAACCCAGTGAACTCTGAGCATGTGACCAAATCGATTTTAAGTATTTGTTAATCGATTATGAAGACTTGATAAATCGATTATGGAATCGATTGATATGTGTTTCAGTTTGAACATAACATCTGCAATCGATTACGAAATCGATTCATATCAGTCTTAACATAATCACTGAGAAATGTTGTTTAAAGAATCGATTGGTAAATCGATTGGCTTATATAGTTTCAAGATTCAAGAAAAACAAGACACACGATAATCGATTGGCAAATCGATTAGACTGGTTTATCACCTTTACGAATCGATTGGTATAAATCGATTGATTAATATGTTTTTTAGAAACTATATAAACTGTCTTTCAATCTTTCTTTAAATCAATAACAATGATATCAATCTGAAATATACTTTGAATATTTCTTGATATACAATAACACTTGGTTAATACACTGAGATTTACTTTTTCAGATCAAGGAAAAAGAAGGATTTTCAACAATCAAAAGATAGCTGGAAAAGTGATCTATGAAAGACAAGGGTTCTCATAAACAAATCTTTGAATATCCAAGAATTTGTGAGAAGCCACATTTGACCAAGATTGAAGACTACTTGTTGTTCTTCTTAATTCTGTTTGTAATAATTCTTTGAAACAAAAACGAAAGCGAGAAAATCCAGCTAGAAACTGGTGACTACTTTCTTGGGGTGAAGAGTGCTCAACAAGAAAGAGTTGTACTTTGATTCTGTGATTAGGTTGCCGAGTATCTACAAGGATCAGAGGGTGATCAATAGGAAAGAGTTCATTAAGATAG